>JABUQX010082618.1:10000-23238 GCA_015478945.1 Trachelipus rathkii | reverse complement strand
TATTCATACTCTATATCTATCTATACTATTAATTATCTACTCTATAATATATTATTCTATTAATCTATTAATATATTAGGTCAGCATCCCGAAGACTTCAGGCATGTAACTAGAAATACACTATTAAATTAACATTCTACAGGAAAATAAATTTACACTATTTTGATTTCAGCAATTTGTGTTTCCTTGAGGAAAGCAACTATAAAAAAAATATTATTTTTTATATTCTTATAATATATTTATTAACCTTACAATCCTTTCTTTAAAATTATAGTAATAAGTCTATTACGACCTTAGAAATAGTGCAAGCTTCTGTTATTGATCCTTTATGAAATCGCCTGTATGTCTTTCCGTAGAGGCTACTCAATACATTGTTGCAAACTCTATCACTGTTTCTTCTTTGTAGTCAAATATATTTTTATATATCTTCTTTTTTTCTTTTTATTATCCTTTTTAGGGGGTCTTCGAGCCGCCGGAACGGCACAGTAACGGGTAGCGGACGAAGTTACCCCCCCCTCCCGTCGTCCCCTGGTAGTTAGGCCGAGAAACCCAGACTCTATCCATTACGTTCTTATTGTTTTGCTCCGTTGGTATTTTATTCTTATCATCCGTTTCATCGATTATATTGTATACATTAAAAAAATTTTCTCCTAATCATTATCTGGCTACCTTTCCGTCACTCTACAGTCGGATGTCCATACAAGCGGCAATCTCGCCAATTGTCAAATAAACTGTAATATTTTCATCACTAACTTATTTTAACAATTTTAATATCTCTTTAAAATTGTTTTTTATGTGTATTAATTCTGCTTTTAGACATTACAATGGCCCTGATAATTTTTTCTCCTGATTAATAAATTTTATGTATATTATTATTCGCTTGTACAGCTGTTATATCGTCTTTATCTAAAGTTTTACCTAGCCATGAAATTTTCGCCGGATTGTCGATATATCATATTATTATATATTCTATTTCTTTACTTATATCTTATATCTCTATAATATACTTAATATATAGTTAGTTATATATATATACTAATTCTTAATTATATCATTTATTTATATATATTATCAATATTACTCTTATCTCTATTCTACTCTTAATATAAAGTTACAAGAGTAAAAACGTTGATTCTATAATTCAATTTTCATATAATAATAATTACTATAAAATATATCAATATATCAATTCATAATAATCAACATTAATATTCTAACTAATCAAATATAATAAATATATCCATTATTATTATTATTGATTATTCATTTTATTATTATTTGAATGTTTATTTATTTATTCTATTATACATTTTCTAATAATTAATCAATAATTCAATTAATCAATAATATCATACTCAATATATATATATTACTATATCAACAATTACTCAAGATAAGCATAATAAATTCATAATTAATAAATATAATAATATCATTATTATTTATTATCTATTATTTCATTTATTATTATTGCTATTCATTTTTATTAATTATATTATTATTCATTATTGATTATTATTAATTAAAAATTGTCATAATTAAACTTAATAATCTACTGTAATTTTTTTGTCAACAAGTTTAATTGTATCTGCGTACATAGGCCTACTCGTAATATAAAGTTCCTGTTTATTTTGTTAAAAAGTGTAATAATTATTATTAATATTATACATATATTTATTATATTAATTAAGGCATATTATTATAAAATTTATTTGTCATCTACTATTCCTTTTTTTTTATTGTTTCTAATCGTTCTTATTTTTAGCCATCGTATTAAATGCTGCATGAAAATAAACAGGGTGTCTCTCATTTCATCTTTTGGAATAAATTCTTCACTATAGTGGATTCTATTTTTCTCATGGTGATCCGGTGAGTCTTTCTCCGATGGTTCAGTTTTTTCTCAAAACACATTCCTGCCACCTGGTATTCACGCTCGTGTTGCAGTTTCAGAGTCGTGTGGCTTGGCTTTCAAACGGTAGACTCTCGTGCGGAAGATCGGGCAGTCTGGTGGGAGAGTCGATGTTTGTACTTCTGTTGCCCTCGAGCTCCCGGCAACGTCCTCCTCCGTGATATATATTTACTATAAATTCTGGGCTTTGGGCAACCGATGCTCCTCATTCCTCTTCCGCCTGGCCCACTGTTTGGATATCTTTGGAATCGTCAAATTTTCGGCCCTATTATTGCCTTTCATTTAGCGTTGTTCATATACTTCTTTTATTTTACTATATTATTATTTTCTACTACTGTTGACCTTAAGTTAGATTTGCATTTTTTATTTTCCGTACAGCTCTCTGTTTTACTTGTATGCCGCTTGGAGCCTCATCTTTTACCTCTTTGTGCGACCATAAGTGTCGTTTATCCCGCGCCTAGAGCTGTCTGTAGACGGCCTTGACTAGTCATCATACGACGCCTTGCCTCGAGCCTCTCAAGCTTCTACTTGCCTTATATACTTTTTTGAGGACGATTTTCCTCCGGTTTCTTTACTATCCTTCAATGGTATAACTGTTCCACCAGGTATTCCTCATCTGTTTTCTTCCTATTATTATTCTCTATTTATATATATATTACTAATCTCATCTATATCTTATCTATCTAATCTATACATCGTTATCTTATATCTCTCTTCTCTAATCTATATAATCTATTTAATTCAATCTTATATACTTCTCAATATATTATATCATTCATTATTATCTATATATTTCATATAATCTAATCTTCAAAATAATCATTACCATACCAGATATAACTCCCTTAAAATCTATAACCCAAATCATAATACTCTAACAAATTGTCACTCACATTCTTCTTACAATCTACCTAAAATCTTCCTCACTCAAAAGAACACTTCTCTCAACATCATCCGAATAACATCTCCTAGAATATGGTTAATCAATATCTGGAAATCTCAACAAACTATATCACCATCATGAAATCCTATCAAAACCAAAAACACACCACACAAATATAACAACAACACGAAACCACATTTCTTGCCAATTCACTTCGCAAAGCAGTCAAAAAACCCATACACCCTCAAAACAGGAAAATTATTAAACTCTCAAGAAAATAAAACTCAACTACGACCCAACAATAGAAATAACCAAAACAGACCTAGAAAACATAACAAAGACACTCAAAAACTCACCTGCAACCGTCCCAGACATTTCAAACAAACATCTCAAACATCTAGGGAACACAGCTTTAACTCAATAAGCACAAATATACAACAGTTCAACCAGCCTAAATTTCATTCCCTCTATCTTTAAAAAAGCTAACATTATACTAAAACTAGGAAAAGACCACTCTGACCCTTCATCCTATCGCCCCATTTCTCTATTATCAACACTATGCAAACTACAAACATAAATTCCAACACGGCTTCAAACAAAACCATTCCAACACGCTTCAAACAAAACCATTCAACCGCCACACTCAAACATATTCAACCCACAATCAACGGCCTAAACTCAAAACCCACTCACAAAACAATAATCATAGCAATCAACATCAAAAAAGCCTTTGATACAGTACCTAAACATAACTTGATACACAAAATAACAAAATCTAATATCAGGAAGAAGAGCACAAATACAAACAACAACACAAAAATTCCGAACAGTAAACATCAATAACGGAGTACCCCAAGGCGCAATACTAACCGCCACACTATGCAACCTATTCACAGCCGAGCTCACACAACCACACAAACAAAACAACCTACGCAGGAGACATTACCATAGCCACTACACACCAGAATCTAAACACTGCCAAAACCTGACCAACAATACATCAATCAACTCCAAACATGGACTAACAGAAAGCAGAATGCCCGCCTCACCAAACAAATCCACCATCACTGAAAATCACCCCCCCCCCCCCCCCAAGTCTACTCAAACAACATTACCATTCCCTCAACAAAGCTCCCAAAATCCTCGAAGTGACACTCGACACTCATCTCACCTTTACAAAACACGTGTACAGACAACATAATTTCATCTGCAAACACGAAACTGAACATATGAAAAACCATCGCTGGCACAGATTCCACAAACAACAAAGAGATATTCACCACCATACACAAACAATACATTCGTTCGACCTAAACTAACGTCTCTCCAAACTTGGCACCACACTACTGACTACAAAACAACATATACTACTTATATATACTATCTATCTTATATATATATATATATATATATATATATATATATAATTATATATATATATATTATATAATATATATAATATACTATATATATATAATATATATATATTATATATATACTATATATAATAATATAAAGAGACTCCAAACAACACAAACAAAGCACTACGAATCTAACGGGATGCACATCAATACACCACACACACACCCACACGGAACCAAAAATACAACCCATAGACACAAAACTGGACATAAAAGGAACACAATTCTTTACCAAAACTCAAACTTCCCAACACCAATGCCCTCTCCAACCCATCCACCACAGATTCAAACCTCTTTCTTCACTGACTCTATATTAAAAACAATTCTGCAACAACACCCACCTCCACCAAACACACATCATGACACCCAAACAAATCCACAACGACCTAACAGAAACTACTTAGACAAGACCACCAAACCACATTTTAAAGAATCATCCACCAGAAATAGCCACCAGAATTCAACTCCCTACCAAGAACTAGCCAATCATCCTAGACCAAATTAAGTAAGATGCGGTCACCACCCTAACTTACAATATTACAGACACACAGATTCAACCTCAACCAAACCACTAACAAATATCTGTAAATAACCTGTAACCAAGTCCCGGAAAACACATCTCACCTTTTTTCTCTCCGTACCCTAACTAATCGCACCCAGAGCAAATCTGTAACATTTTAGCCCTGGAAGATCTCTGGAAGAGGCCAGTTGCATTGGTGGGGTATTTTGATGCAGTATGGGGTGGTCAGGGGTGAGAAGGTAAGGTAGGATATATATATATATTATAATATATATATATATATATCATATAATATATATATATATATATATATATATATATATATATAATATTATATATATATATAATATATATATATAATTATATACGGTATATATATATATATATTTATATATATATATATATATATATATATAGTATATATAATTTCCTGTACCATCGCTTCACCCTCCTTATCCTGGCAAGGTCGCCACTTTCCCGCATAACTCTTTTCCTTCAGTTTCCGGAAAATGGGGAGTAAAAGTATAGGCCTTGGATATTGTGTAGGATAACGCAATCAGACTCAAGTTCAATATAAGCTTTTATTTTTGAGAGCTAACTTATATTAAACCACAGTGTATGTGAGTGCTAAAAAAACCAGAATAAAAAAAATTGAAAAAACAGCGAAAAAAATATAAAAATGGTTTACATAAAGGAAGTTATACCAAATCTTTAAAACATTAAAAAATTGAAATCTATACATATTTTACACATCTTAGTTTACCCAAATACTAAATGCTATAAAAGGATGGTAGATGCATATTTTCACGCCAGATTCATTATTAATAATACAAAGAAAAAACTGATACAAATTTACACCTCTGATGATGAATGTTATATAATTAATATGGAGGCACCATAAACAGCAAATCTTTAGAGTACAAAAATTTCACATATGTTCCAGCTGAAGCTAAACCCGATTTTATTGATTTCAGCTGGTAACAAAAATTGTATACAAAGATTTATAAAAAAATTATAAGCATGATTTTAAGATGCTCGATGTATGTAATTCAGTATGCCATAAATTACCTCAAAAAAAAAATTCAAAAGAAAAAAATTTAGTTTTTTCATGAATAAGATAAACCCCATTAAAAATTATAAAATAACAATAAAAGCAAAAATCACCCATTTAAATATAACTTTACTCTACCAGAATCTACTCGTAAACATTATATTCAAACCAAATCAAAAATATCTTTTATATTAAGGAAGTGTAAAAAAAATAATTTGTGATATGTACGTTTATAAAAAAAAAGAAGTGGCAAGCGAAGTGGCTGACGGAATTTTATGACTCTAAGTTTATACCAAATATTTATAAGAATTATTTTATCCATTGCATAATACTGCTTCCAATGACTTTTACAATAACATGACATTCAAACTTTTGAAAGCTTATTAAGTTACAAATACTGGGATGTGAAACAAATTTGAGTGTCAGATTTAAAATTTAACTATATGCCCTGTGGATGTCTTGAATCAACTTTTAGAAAAATAAATTAAATTTTTTCTAAAATACTTAAAATTTAACTAAGAAAAACTCAAAAATTTCTAACTCTCAGGAAAAAATATTGAAGTAATGGCTCAGCATTCAGAACTATACACTGTTATCACTTGCCATATATCCTGAGTCATCCACAATACACTTACATTAGTTCGGACGTGTTTTTACTAACTGATATTACTAAAGTTAAGAGTACTACAGGACGAACAATACTGCTTCATCCCATCTACAATCATTTTACTACTGTTTCGGCTGTATAACAATCTATCACTTTACAAAGAAAAACTTTTCAAAGAAGTTTCATGCTAGGTGGGCCTAGTTAAGCTATAACAAAGAATCTTTTTACTAAACATTTAGGAAAATCGGGCTAGATGCTCTCATGAACAATAAAAATAATAATTAGAACTACAATTACAATTTGTAACCTACTCACTTTTTTTTCAAACATTTCTCTAACATCTTGTACTAAATTACGTTACAAATTTACTTTCTATGAAAAAAAAAAACTTCAATCATCATATATATTTTTCCCCAGTCATTTACACCTCGAAAATTTTATGCAAGCTAATCGTCTTACACTCCATTCAATTTAATCTCTAAATTCAAAAGTGCATGAACAAAAAAACTTCATTCTCTACAGATAATTAGATGATTCAGCTCGAACACCCTACTGAAATGATGAACACAAATTTATATATACTGGGCTATATACAAAAAAAAAAATGTCTGATTTCCGCGCTAAGCGGACGATTTTCCAACTACTTTAGTTTGCAATACCACATTTCACTATGAAACAACAGGTTAGCTAAAAGAAGTTTCCAAAAAGAATATGGCTATTTCTCAGAGAATGAAAAACTCGTAAAACTAACTAGAGAAACATGCAGATTTTCAAAGCACTTGCCTAATTTCATCTTATAAATTTTAGTTCTACAAATCGATGAAAAACCTGCCGTTTCAGCTTATTATAAGTTAATTATTAAACTACTAAAACGGTTAGGTCAAGGCTCTTTATATAAAGAATCGAAAGAAAAATGCTATGCAAGGAAATTATGGTCCTTGAACTGACTCGAATTATTTACGATCTTATATTGTTAAAATGGAAAACAACAAAAAATCGATATGCAAAGTCCTTGAGAAGAGAAAAAAAAAAATCTCAGAGGGGTGTGGGGCAAAACAGTTTTTCACCTTCAAATACGCTCTGGTCCTGGTAAAGTTATTTTACAACATTCAACAAAAGGAGGAAAAAGAAAAATGGGCGTAGGTCTGTTTGCGACAAGAGATATTTCACCTTCAAATAATAAGCCTTTTGGTAAAGCTTATTTCAAAGTCGTAAAGCAAATATTTCAAAACTACAAAAAAAAGATTTTTTAATGAGAAAAAAAAATCTGAAAGCTCTTCTTAGACTATTAATGCGTCTAAGATACACGTTTTTAAAATTTGTGGGCTCCTAATGATCCATTAGGATATCGAAATGTTTTCAAAAAGAAATTTAGAACAAGCTATCAAAAATTTCTTAAGCTCTCATCAACACCAAGTCTGGGCTATTTGTTCTTTCCTGATTCACTGCCCTTTTATTATTATTATTATTGATTTTATGTGTAAACCTCTTATTATTATTTTATTATTATTATTATTTTATTTTCCAGAATCATCCCATTTCATTACTACCAAGCCATATTGTTGAATACGGTCTGTGTATATGGCCAGGTATAGTTTTTATGGGTTCAAGAGGCAAGGAAGGAAGCTAACCGATTTGACAAGTTTTAATTGCAGCAGCGGGGGTACTAGGATATAGGATCAGAGTTATCCAACTACTGTAAATAACAATAACAATTGCTAAAGAAAATTTTAAATTATGCCTGGAAAAAAAATAGGGCCATCTAGTAGTCCCTATTTAAAACGTATATAAACAAAATATATAAAAATTAAGGGGGTAAAAATTATGACGCTTAAGAAAAAAAAAGCAACTACGTTCATCAAAGTATGATGATATATGGCAACAAAACAACAAAATTTATATTGAAAAGACAAGCCGAGAGAAAAACCAAAAATAACCTCCATATACTTCCCAGCACATTTTATAACCAATCAAGCGTGGGGTATGGTTTGATGTTTTCAGGTAGAGCGCAGCTTTAAGCCTCACTTTTATAAAATCCCCTAGCTTAAATTAGGCTTTCAAAAACGTTAAAACCTTAAAATCTCATTTACTTGAGATTTGAAGAAAAAAAAAAATAATAAAAAATGTAAAATGAGAAAATGAGAGAGAACCAACACAAAATCACTCATTTTTTTTTTTGCACCGAGCATAAAAACACACCAGCTAGAATCATTGGTAAAGTAAAAGTGATCTATTTCCAGCGTGACTATCCTGAGCGAGGGGGAGGAGAGAGGGGTTCGAGTGAAATGGGGGATCATTTTCTGTTTTGAAAGATACACAAAGATGCTATTACTCTCCAAAAAACTGATGGCAATTTCTTTTGTAAGCTTTTCGTTGATGTAAACAGTTTAGAGGGTGTTAAATGAAAGATTTATAAATAGAGATTCTAAGAGATATTAAAATCGTTGATCAAAACAAAGATTAAAAATTAGGAATAAAAATATAAACAATCACGTTTCTTTAGTTTGGAAGAATTTTATCAGATAGATGGGGGAGAGGGGTTTGAGGGAGACCGCCTGATCCTTCTCGACGAATGAGAAAATTTAAGATAGGATGGGGGATATTTTATCAGCGTGGTTCCGAGAGAGGGGGGGGGTTTAGAAGCATAGTCGTCCAAGGTGTATGGGGGGAGAGGGGTTTGAGGGAGATCGCGTGATGCTACATCGACGGAGAGAAAAAAAAAAATTAAAAATTAAATTAAAATTAAAAAAATTAAGTTATTTTTATTTTTATATATATATATATATATATTTTTTTTTTAAAATTGGGAAAGAAAGAAAAAAAAAATTATGCTAAGAAAGCATACTCCATGATTTCTTTTAAAAATCTATACAAAAATTCTTTTTGGTATAGAGTTCCCCTGCCAGAAAAAAAAATCTGACTTATACATTGGTTGCATATGGGTTGGATTCTTGGACATGAGATTGAAAACTACAATTTGTGAATTAAAAGAAAGCGTGATATTATAGGTTCAAAAATGAAAGGTAGAGTAAGAAGTTATAATCTTAGGAGGAAGCAGTGGGGAGTTTCGTTTAAGGAGGAATCAAATGCATAATGAGAAACTAGATGCTATCAATTGTCTTTGTACAGAGGTTACTCTATGTTTTAAAGTTTAAGATGTATGCAATAGCATTAATAATTTGTGCACATTTGAACTCTTGATATGTTTTGTTAAAATGGGAGGCAACGAGAATGTGGTTTAAAAATGTACTTAAGTGCTGAGGGATTTGAAATTTAAGTGAAAATGTCTTCATGTTTGACATTACATAATTGTGATGACTGTGAAATCTAATTTCATATCAAAAATATTCTAACTTTAATTTGAAACAAACTGAAGATAGTATAGCTTGTGACCCAAAAATAAGTATGATCTTGATGTTACTAAAAAAAAAATATTAAAAATTAAAAAAAATATGGGGAAGAAACATTATCTTTGTTCTAATTTTCTTTAAAATTTTCTTGTGTTTGGGTTGTTAAAACTGTAAGCAGTTTTCTTCAACATTTTTGAAATTTCCCTGATTTCTAAGATGATTGTTTATTTTATATTTTCTCAGTGAAAATATAAATATACTGCTGGGGGCGAGAAAAAAAAATTTTAAAGTCTAAAAGTGTTTGTGATTTATGAAGAATTTTTCCTGTGTGAGGAAAGAAAAGTTTGTTTTCCACAGTGAGAGATTAAATAGGAGTTTGTTTTCTAAAGTTGAAGAATAAATAGGTGGATGAGGAATTGGATAAGGAGGTCTACTTAAAAGTGAAATTTCAGGAGGCAATGTAGGAGGTGGGGGAGAATGAATTTGCGACGATGTGGTTTGAAGTGGAGAAAGAGATTTGTCACCAGATAGTTTCGGAGGTATCGCGGTGGGAAGGTCTTTGAAAGTAAGCCTTCTTGGAAGTGAATGAGACAAAAAGTTAGGCTTTGGAGGTGGTCGGAGGGCGTAGGAATAAGGTTGTGGTGGAGGAGGATTTGGAGGGGTCGCTAAGTGAGAACTTTGAGGAAGAGTTTCGAAAGATATGTCGTGTGAAAGTTTGCGTGTTATTTCTGTTTGTGAAATGGAAAGGTTAGAGAAAACTTGTTGAGATTTAGATTGGGGAGGGACCACAATTTCCTTTTTACATAAGACTTTCGGTTGTGCGACAACCATAGAAAGTGCGGTAGTGGTTCCCTGAGAATTTGGTTTTGGTATAGCATGTGCATCATCTTGTAAAGGAATAGTTTGAGAATGTGAATCAAATGTTGTTAAAGGGGGCGAGGAAGTTAAATTTTGAATGACAGTTGCGAATGACTCAGTGTTATATGGAACTGCTTCGGTTTGAAATAAAGACAAGCGTGAGGCTATTTTAAGTGGTTTTTGATTAGAAAGATTTGCAAAATCAAGGGTTGAGAAAGGAGTTTGAGGTAAAGTGAGATGAGAGTCTACTATAGGTGTGGACTGAGTAGGAAGATTTGGAAAATCATGCGCTTGAAAAGATGTCTGATGTTGAGATTTAAAATTGTTGTTCTGTGGAGGTGTGTGGATTGATTCCCTTTGCTCTGAATATGAATCTAGAAAAGGTTGTTGTGAGTATGAAATCGGAACTGCGTCATTTGCTAAAGAAGAAAGATGCGTTTCTACTTGAGGAAGAGAGAGAGAACTGATATGGTGATTTGAAGTGAGATTAACAACCTGAGAGGGACCAAATGGAGGGTGAGGTTCTAAATGTTTATCAAATGATGGTTCGGAGGTCAAATGATAGTGCCCAGAAACAAGAGTGTTAGAAGCTAATACCGAATTTGGTATCGTTTCATCATTAAAAGATATAATCGTGTCTGAGAAATCCTTTTGAAAGAAAGGGGGGGTGCCCTGAAGAAAGTTTTCCTTCTTAATAGTTTGAGCATGCTTAGAGTGAAAAGAAAAATCCGTGTTGGTTGATAATGGGGGAGATAGATTAAAATTTCCAACTAATTTCTCTATTGAATTTGTGCTATCGTACCTTCCTGATTCTAAATATAAGCAGATAAAAAAAAAAACAATTTCTTTTCATTTTGGGAAAAATTATAAAAGAATCAACACATCGTTGTAAATAACAAGCCCAAAAAGGCTCGAATTTTAAATTTCTCATAATATTAGCGCACAAAAATTTTAAGATTTTGTTTCATATCAAACAAATTACTTAATAACTTTTTTTATAAAGGCATTCACCTAAAGGTACCACGTACCCTCATTTTAAATTTTTTTTTAAAGAATCAAAGTCGTAAATAAGGCCAAGGAAGCTCGAATTTTAATATTTTATAGCACTAGCACACAAAATTTTAGATGGTTTCAAATCGAATGAATTACTTTAATAAATGAATAAATAATAATAAAATTTTAAAGGAAAGCTATTTTGGAAAAAAAAAATTTCGAATAAAAGCAAACTATTTCCGCAAAAGATAGTTTTTATTTTTTTTTTCGCAATAATTTCTCTCCTAAATTTATTTCAAACAAAGGGCAGCATCTGCTTTTCCAAACGTTCGCATAAGCCACCCTAGGCAACTCAACCCGTTTTCCTAGTATTTCTACCTCACTCCTTGGTACTCGTTCGAACTATTCATTGATAAATCACAACCATTTAACTATATATACCGCGTATATATATATTATTTTTAATATTCTTTTTGGCTCAAATTTAACATTAATCGCAAATAATAAGTGATGCAAGCTTTATATTCTCTAAATCTGGGCACCTCTGCCCCACTGAAAGAGCATGGGAGAGCCGTATATGGCAAAGAAAATGGTTTTCAATTACAAATGAGACGAATTATCAGTTCTCGCAAGAACCCACGGTTCCAACAACCATTTCATCGCAATGGTTCCATTCCTAGATTTTTGGCCCACAAGCCACAGCATAGTGCTCAGCCCCCCTATCATAATAAGCGACAAAGGCAATGCCAAACTTCTTCTTTCAATAGAACCCATCACAGAGGGTTCAAGTCATTGTTCACTCATTTTGCTTCCAAAGAAGAATTAGTGGACAACTGGAGAAAACCTTCCTTCCTCAGTAGAGGAACTCGCCAAAATTTCTCTCCCCCATACCAAGATGGGAACATTCGCAGCAACAGAGAAACTCATCCAAATCGAACCTCTAATAGGTCCACAACTCATCCCCACAGTGGGACTCTCACTTTTCGCAGCTCAGCAGCTGAAACTTTAGTAAACAACCATTCTAATGTATACTATAGACCAACTCTTAATAATGTTAAAGACAATGATTCTAAAACTAATTTGCATAATTATAATAATGTTACTGGTAATGATTCCCCATTGGAGTCTTATTATAAAAAGCAATGGGCTCCAAACTCTAACTCGCTTTCTTTCAAAGTTAAGGGCACTCATGGTGACGGTATGTTATCATCAGAGGGTGCTATCAGGCTTAATGGTAACATTAACATGATGAATTTGCAAAAGCGAAATGCAAAGACATACACAAGAAAAAGAACTGAAGTTAGAATAGAAATATTAGATTTCCAAAACGGTGAAGCAAATGCTGATTCAGAGGTTAGAAGAATTGGTAGTAAAAACCGGACTGAGTTCCAAAATGGCAAAGCACATGCTGAGGTTCTACTTATCGATAGGGAGCCTGTTGACCAACTCAATCATATTCCTGGTTATTCTACTAATCTTCGCAATACACAAATTTTTTCTAACTCCCAGCAAATGTATTCTGTTCCTTCGGTTCATCCTAAAGAACCAAGTTTATTGCCACGCAAACTTCAGGACTGTTCTGTTAAGCTTCAACACAATCCTGAAACATTTTCAAAGCTCATTAGAAATTTAAGTTATTCTCCTCC
>JABUQX010082618.1:0-5000 GCA_015478945.1 Trachelipus rathkii | reverse complement strand
TTTTAATAATAATTAAATGGTATTAATGAATAGTATTGTATATATTAAGAAGCCACTGGGCCTACCTAGACAGTCCCAGTCAACCAACAAAAATTAATAAATAAGAATAATAATTCAGAAGCCGCATTTGCCTATCTAGACTGCCCAGTCAACCCATAATTAATAATTAAGAATAAATTAGTCTTTATTATTAATTATTATGGGTTGACTGGGACAGTCTAGATAGGCCCATGCGGCTTCTGACTTATTATTCTTATTTATTATTATTTGGATAGACTGGGACATTCTAGTGGGCCAATGCGCTTTTTATTATTCTCAATTATTAATTATTGTTGGTTGACTGGAACAGTTTAGGTAGGCCCATGTGGCTTCTTAATCTATAAATACTATTCATTAATTACATTAATTATTATTAAAAATTAATCTTAATTCTTAATTTTTATGGGTTGACCGGGACATACTAGAGGGGCCAATGCGGCTTCTCAATGATTAATTTTTATTGGTCGACTGGGACAGTCTAAAAAGGACCATGCGGCTTCTTAAGTATTATTCTTATTTATAATGAGTTGACTGGGACATTCTTGAGGGATCCATGTGGCTTAATTATTATTTTTAATTATTAATTATTATTGGTTGACTGGGACAGTTTAGATAGGCCCATACAGCTTCTTAAGTATTTTCTATTTATTATTTTATTGATGGTTGACTGGACATTCTAGCAGGGCCAAATGCTGCTACTTTTTTTATTAATTTTATTGGTTTGACTGGGACAGTCCTAAAAAGGACCATGCGGCTTCTTGTATTATTTCTTATTTATTATGGGTTGACTGGACATTCTAGTGGGTCAATGCAGCTTCCTAATTTTATTATCTGAAATAATAATTAAGAAGCCTGCATAACCTCTCATAGAATGTCCCAGTCAACCCATAATAAAAAGAATAATAGCAAGAGCCGATGGTTCCTTTTTTAGACTGTCCAGTCACTCAAATAAAAATTAATATGAAGAAGCCACATTGGCCTCTCTAGATGTCCAGTGAACCCATAATAAAGTATATAAATAAGAATAATAACTTAAGAAGGCAGCATAAATGCCTATTTGACGTCCAGTTCATCCACAAAATAATATATATATATATAATTAATAAATTAAAAATAAAATTAAGGAACCGCATTGACGCTCTAGAATGTCCAGTCAACTCATAATAAAAAAGAAATAATATTGTAAGAAGCCGCATGGTCCTTTTTAGTCTGTCCCAATCAAACCAATAAAAATTAATGAGATTAAGAGCGCACTGGCCCTCATATGCATGTCCCAGCAACTCATAAGAAATACAAATAATAATAAGAATAATAACTAATAAAACCGCATGGGCCCTATCTAGACTGTTCCAGTCAACCAATACAATTTAATAATTAAAACATATAATTAAGAATCCGCATTGACCCTACTAGAATGTCCCAGTCACCATAATAAATAAGAATAATACTTAAGAAGCCGCATGGGTCCTTTTTAGACTGTTCACCAGTCAACCAATAAAAATTAATAATTAGAAGCTGCATTGCCCTCTAGAATGTCCCAGTCAACCCATAATAAATAATCAATAAGATTATAACTAAGAAGCCACATGGGCCTATCTAGACAACTTCACGCCTATTCTTATCCTCAAAGGCAAAAATCTACCTCCTCGTTTCTTTACGTTGCGCCCTCTCCAGCATATCTATGTCTTTTTTAATAAGGGTGGTTAAAAATGTAGACAATATTCAAATACTGGCCTAACATTCTATTATACGACATTATACAAAAACCATATATATAATTAGTCTGCATCTGTCATTAAATTTTCAATTTTTTTAACCCTAGGTCCTAGCTCTGGGTTCAAAATCCTACAATGGAAACAATGAACAGCAACACTAAAGAATGTTACAGACTTACTTTCTGGGTTACAATGCCAATTAGTTTGTTGAAATATAAGAAAAAAATATATTAAAAAAAATTCATATTATAATATAGTTTTTTTTAATTTTATTTCTATTGAAGTTAATCACTAAATATACAAAAATAAATAAAAAAAATAATTAAAAAAAATATAAAAAATCAAAAAACAAAAAAATCAATAAAATCAATAAATCGAAATAAATCAGATTTATTTATAAAAATTTCTATGGTATTCAGTAATCCAGTAAAACTCAATTGATTTTTTCATTTGATTTTTTCGTGCCATCCCTGAATTTGTAATGGTTTGGCTGACTAGTGGAAGGTGGCAGGAATATTTAGGACCCGATTAGCAAGCCTGCTTCACGCGACGATATGGGCATGCTTGCCAACCGTAATGGCGTGGGTTCGCATCCTAGTACGCGGCTTTTCAATGCGAGAAGCATGAGAAGAGTGATTTGTTTGTGTGAAATAGACTGTTCTGTTGTATGTGTGGCTATGGTTGTGGATGTGTGTGTAATTGAGATCATATATATATATATATATATATATATATATATTTAATATATATATATATATATATATATATATATAATATTATATATATATATAATATATTATATTATATATATATATATATATATATATATATTAGGGATGTACCGATAGTATGGTATCGGTAGTATGCGGCCATTTCTTTTGGTTATCGGTAATCGGTATCGTTTTAAAATGGTCCGATACTTCTTACTTTTGGGTGAAAAAATTATGAGAAACTTTTAGATTAAATAATAAATCTACGTTTCGAATATTTATAGCTAGTACTCAGATTATGTTTTTGTTTTTTTCGACTCTTTTAACTTAGATTTTTAGTGTTTTCTCCAACTTGGGGTTTTAGCGTAACATTTACCTATTTGAATAGCCATTATTATAATTTATACAGATTTACATTGTATTAGTTAACTTATCAATATTTTTTTCTTTTTTTGTAACCATTTCGTGAGTGTGTGTGTGAGTGCCCGAGTGTTTTTAAACTTTCTGGATTATTCATATTTCTAATATTTACTGTAAATAGGGTTTTTAGCGTTTTAAAAATTTCAAAGTTTTAAATTTAGGGCTTTTGCCTGCGAATAATTTTTCCTCATTTCCCCTTTGGTTTTTGTCTGTTAGTTTTCTTGTTTTTTTTTTTCTCCTTTATTTTTTTTTTTTTTTTTTGGTGGAGTATTGTGGCCTATGTAAACATAAAATACTCCTGTAACACGTCTCGGAAATCTCGAATCTCCTAACTCGCCTGTTCTGTGGGCTTAAAATCTGTTCTCGTCCTAACTACAATAATCTTGTTGCTTTTCTAACTGTTTCTCCTAACATAACAGATTTTCCATGCATATTTTTGATTACATAACACTTCTCTAAAAACTGTCATATTTCTCACCAAATACTGAGGTCCTCTATTTAGGGGATTTCAAATCGTACAAACACTGAATGGATGGTTTCCTCTCATACTGATTTAGGTGGGGAGGAAGCCGAATTATTCAGTATTCTCAACGATCTGGAAGCAACTAATTAAAGAACCTACACACTTTCCGGATCGTCCCACGCAACTCTTAGAACAACACTTGACCTATGTTTCACCACTAGTTCCTTCTCTCTAATAAAGTATAATACACCACCACCTATCGGTAAATCTAACCACAACCTTATATCTCTAATTTTAATACTTTCCCTCCAACAGCTCCATCCTGCCCTAGCGGTTTTTCCGGCACTTTGATCGGGCCCGATTAGGGGGCATTGAGTTGCTTCTACCCTAACTATAATTGGAGTGACTGCTTTGACTCTGGAGACGCTTCAGCTTTCTGCCGGATAAAGCTGGGAGCTGTAATGGTTGATGGGATGAGCAGGTTCCATTTCTTCTTCGCTAAATCTTTTTCTCCTCATAAACCATGGTTCAATCGTGCTCGTTCTCTGGCCATTCAGGTTACAAGACAGTGGCGGTATCGGATGTGGAAAAATTCTCGTTCTCCACTATCAGCTCTTGTTTTTTAATTTTCATTCAGTTAGAAATCGTTGCAGGGGTACTTCTTCGACCAGCAAGTGGACTTTCATTAAACGAAAGTGCGCTGACCTCCTTGGGTCTCCACTGACAAATCTTCTGGCCTCTTGCCAAAAATATCTCTAACAACTTCTGTGAATTATCCTTTCCTCCTCTTATTTGCTCTGATGGTTCTGTTGCTAATAATCCAACTGAAAAGGCAATCTCTTCGGCCTCCTATTTCCTCTAACTCATCCCTGGACTATTCTGTCATTCTCTCCTCCTCCTTCTCCTCCTCAGGTGGTCTATGTCTTTACCTGCGAATACATTTGATCGGTAACATGGACTCCATTGAAAATCTATGAACGTTAGAATGCGGGTGGCCGGATGGCATTACCTCCCCGAGTTTTGAAGAATGTGCTTCCATGCTGAACCGCCCCTCGTTCAACTATATCCTTCTATGCCCCAATGCTAGCAAACTTTCCCTCAGTGTTGGAGCGCGCATATGTCCAACCCTATTCCGAAAAAAAAGGAAGCTGCTCTGACCCTTCTTAACTATTCGCACTATATGCTCTAACCTTTTGTAATTCCTATCAAGATCTTTGAAACCCTTCTCAATCCTCACTTCTTAGACCATCTGGAATCTCATTCCCTACTTTCCGATCGCCAGTACGGCTTTCGGCACTCGAAGTCTACTGGCGATATACTTTCTATTTAACAGATTTATGTTTTCCGCCTTAGGAACTACTTGGAGACTTGCGTGGTGGCGCTGACATATCCAAAGGAGCATCTGACGGCGGGTATGGCACGCGACACTGCTCTCTCCAAAGCTCCCCTCCTTTGGGTTTCCTTCTTCTCTTTGCTTACTTAATGTCTAGGTTATCTTCAAATCGCTCAATATTGGCTAGTGTTGATTGGGCGCTTCTTCTTTTTCAGTCAATAGTGTGTTCCTCAGGGGTTCTGTATTATCTCTACTTTATTCCTGCTTTTTATCATTTATAATCTGTCTCACCTGCACATATAACTCTAATCCACTCATAC
>JABUQX010082617.1:85000-92599 GCA_015478945.1 Trachelipus rathkii | reverse complement strand
GAAACTCTAACATATAACATTAATTCTTACACAACACAGTAAACATTTAGCAAAAACTTACACAACGTTTGGTTAATTATCATACAGACCAGCGAAAGTATGCTAACATAAAAAGTTTTCCACATTAATAAAGCTAAACATACCATCAACTGAACTAAGAAAAAATGCCAAAGACAAAAACAAACACACCTTACGCATGAATAAACTCTCAACATTAACAAAGTTCCAAACTTAACACCAGTAAAGTAATAACATGGTATGCAAAACGTAACTTATTCTTACTTTTTTCAAGCATAACTCTAACATAACATTGGTGTTAATCTTACATTAACATAGTAATATTTAACAAAATCTATTTAGCATAACCTTACCTAACCTCATATAGCCTAATGGGTAAGGGGCAAACCCAAAGCGTACAAGTTGGTAGATGTCGACTTTACCTGTTTGTTAGTATGCGAGAAAAAGGGGTGGCATATCGAGTTTGATGACCTATTAGCTACTTTACCTTTGATAAGTAGGGAATTTTCAGGATGTTAGCTGATTATTCATACGCGAGGTATGTTAGGTTTGCCTTTGTACATTATATTCTTAGTTGCTGCGGTTATGATATCACGAGTTATTTTCCTAAACAGAACAACAGCTTTGAAAGCACAGCCTACAGCATCTTTCTCTAGATGTTGTTCTATTTAGAGAAAGGCGATGTAGGTTGCGCTTTCAAAGCTGTTGTTCTGTTTAGGAAAACAACAGCTTTGAAAGCATAGCCTACAGCGTCTTTCTCTAGATGAACTTTACTAATGTAACGATGTTTGAAACTAAGATTTTGGGACTCGAATGCTTCGCTTTTACAGTCATTACCTTTTCCTTTAGCTATCATGAACACGGTAGCTACTACTTTGAATTTGGTAAAGGTTGCCTTGTCACCGGACTGAAATGATCCTTCCAAGCGTCTCGTCATCTCTTTCACCACAATATTGTCTAATATATCCCTGTAACTGATGTTTACATAGTATTTCCGGTCAGATGACTGATCATAGCCAAAAGTGAAATTGATTCCAATCCTCATACGAATCCTATCATAGTCTAAATCTTGTAATATAGCATCAATGACTTCATTAACAAACCAAAATGTTTTCACATTAAGTAAAGCTAACATAGCATCATATGAACTAGGAAAATAATGATACAACGACAAACCTACACACAACTTACGCCCTTAAAAACTGTGGTAACATTAACAAAGTTTCCACACTTAAACACCAGTTAAAGTAACTAACTTTACATACAAAACGTAACCTATTTATACTTTTTCCAAGCATATCTCTAACATATTAACGTTAATCTTACATTGACACAGTAACATTTATCAAAAAATGTATCATAACCTTGACCGATTATCATAAAAAAAAATGTATCATAACCATACCTAACCATCATAATACCTAATGAGTAAAGACGAATAAAGTAAAGTTTTTAGGCTTATCTCTTTTTAGACGCCACCCCCTTTCAGAAAATACCAACTCTAAACATGAAAAATGATTTTAGGCTTTAACCATTTGCATAAAGTGATGCAATACTTATTATATTTGACCCTCTGGCAGGAATACAAGCAATGTAGCAGTCGCCATTTGGTTTACGATTAAATATAAATGACACATCGTGGGGAATAACGAAACTCCTTGTGAAGATATCAACAATAAGCGTAGAGATGCAGGGAGATGTCAGCGTATCAACACTGCGAAAAACTATCCTACTGAAGAAAATAGTGTATAAACATCCCTTAAATGTATTGAGATTCTTTCTTCCACCCAATCAGAAGAAAGTAAACAAGAATACGACGTACGAATGAACCATATCAGTTCAAAAGGGTATATATTCTCGTTCGACAACAACAACAACAACAACAACAACAATAACATAGTACAAAGATAAGTTCTTTAGATACTAACCAACGAATATATGCTAACGTAACATTGTTTTCACATTAATAAAGCTAACATAGCATTACCAGAACTAAGAAAATAAGGTACAACGACGAATCTAACACAACTTAAGCACGAATAAACTGTTAACATTAACAAAGTTCCACACTTAACACCTGTAAAGTAACTGACATTGCATACAAAACGTAACCTATTCATACTTTTACCAAACATATCTCTAACATATTAACGTTAATTTTACATTGACACAGTAATATTTAACAAGAATTTATCATAAAACTTGTTTTTTTATTACCCATTACAGAACCAGCGAAAGTTATGCTAAACTAACAAAGTTTTCACGTTAATAAAGCGGAACATAACATAACCTTGAACTAAGAATACGATGTTACAACGACAAAACCGAACACCCCTTACGTACGAAATAAACCCACTAACTTAACAAACTTCTTGCACTTAACAGCAGTAAAGTACCTAAACATCGTACAAACGTAATCTATTCACACTTTTTGCAAGCATGATCTCTAACATATCAATGTTAATTTTACATTAACATTCGTAATACTTAACAAAAGTTTAGCATAAACCTGTCTAATCATCATTCTGACAAAGAATATAAGGCTAACGTAACAAATGTTTTACATCAAACTTCGTAATATTAACAAAAAAATCATACATAACCTTCATCTAAATATCGATAATTCCAGCGAATAATTGCAACATAACAAAGTTTAACCAAACATAACACTTTTCGAGCATATCAGCAACAGGTAAAGCCGTATTATCTAACAAAATCCCTTAACAAAGTGACCAATCTATCAAAGATACCAACATCTTGAACTATGAATTGACACTATCTTCATCAAAGTGTCACTCGTTTCGAGTATAACATCAATTTTGACCTAGAATAATCGTAGGACCATTAAGCAAAAAAATTTTTTTTTCTAGGGTAAAAACCTTAACAATTACGCACAAAAAACTTAACCTAGGGCGCACGTTTCTAACACATCATCATCAGTTAACACAGTATATTTACAAAAACTCAACTTCTCTTAACAAATCAGTGTTTATTTTCACATTGTCATAGAATTTACATAACGTACCTAACTTACGAATAAAGAGTTTCATTAATCCAAGAGTATCTAAAGCAACACATTACCTTCCAAGAGAAAACCCAAGGGGATGCGCCCATTGAAAGGGTGTGAATCCTGCGAGGGGGGATCACCCCGAAGGGGTGTAAGCGGGCTTACACCCTTCGGGGTGATCCCCCCTCGCAGGATTCACACCCTTTCAAGGGGCGCATCCCCTGGGGTTTTCTCTTGAAGGTAATGTGTTTGCTTTAGATCTCTTGATTAATGAAAACTGCTTTATTCGTAAGTTAGGTACGTTTTATGTTAAAATATTACTATGACAATGTGAAAATAACACTGATTTGTTAGAGAAATGTTGAGTTTTTGTAAGATATTACTGTGTTAACTGATGATGATGTGTTAGAAAACGTGCGCCTAGGTTTTTGTTGCGTAATGTTAGGTTTACCCTAGAATTTTGCTAATGTCTACGATTATTCATAGGTCAAATGATGTTATACTCGAAACGAGTGACACTTTGATGAAGATAGTGTCCATTCATAGTTCAAGATGTTGGTGTCTTTGATAGATTGGTCACTTTGCTAAGGGATTTTGTTAGATAATACGGCTTTACCTGTTGCTGATGTGCGTGAAAAGTGTTATGTTTGGTTAAAACTTTGTTATGTTTGCAATTATTCGCTGGGGATTATGATATTTAGATGAGGTTATGATGAATTTTTGTTAAATATTACGAAGTTTATGTAAAAGCATTTGTTAGTTAAGCCTTATTTCTTTGTCAGGTATGATGAATTAGAACAGGTTTATTGCTAAACTTTTTGTTAAGTATTACGATGTTAATGTAAAAATTGATATGTTAGAGATATGCTTGCAAAAGTGTGAATAGATTAAGTCTGTACGATTGTGTTAGGTAACTTTACTGCGCTTAAGTGCAGAGTTTGTTAATGTTAGTGTTTATTCGTACGTAAGGGTGTTAGTTTTCGTTGTACATCGTATTCTTAGTTCAGGTTATGTTATGTTAGCTTTATTAACGTGAAAACTTTGTTACGTTAGCATACTTTCGCTGTTCTGTATGGTAATTAAACAAGGTTATGATAAATTCTTGTTAAATATTACGTGTCAATGTAACAATTAACGTTAAATATGTTAGAGATATGTGGGTTAAAGCTATGAATAGGTTACGTTTTGTATGCAATGTCAGTTATTTTACAGGTGTTAAGTGTGGAACTTTGTTAATGTTAACAGTTTATTCGTGCTTAAGTTGTGTTAGATTCGTCGTTGTACCTTATTTTCTTAGTTCTGGTAATGCTATGTTAGCTTTATTAATGTGAAAACAATGTTACGTTAGCATATATTCGTTGGTTAGTATCTAAAGAACTTATCTTTGTACTATGTTATTGTTGTTGTTGTTGTCGAACGAGAATATATACCCTTTTGAACTGATATGGTTCATTCGTACGTCGTATTCTTGTTTACTTTCTTCTGATTGGGTGGAAGAAAGAATCTCAATACATTTAAGGGATGTTTATACACTATTTTCTTCAGTAGGATAGTTTTTCGCAGTGTTGATACGCTGACATCTCCCTGCATCTCTACGCTTGTTGTTGATATCTTCACGAGGAGTTTCGTTATTCCCCACGATGTGTCATTTTATGTTAATCGTAAACCATATATGGCGACTTGCTACATTGCATTGTTTATTCCTGCCAGAGGGTCAATATAATAAGTATTGCAGCACTTTATGGCAAATGTGTTAAAGCCTAAAATCAATTTTTCATGTTTAGAGTTGGTATTTCTGAAAGGGGGTTGGGTCAAAAAGAGATAAGCCTTAAAAACTTTTTTTTTTTTCGTCTTAATTCATTAGGTATTTATGATGTTTTTGTTTTTTTTTTTTTTATTTTTTTTTTTTTTTTTTTTTTTTTTTTGATAAATGTTACTGTGTCAATGTAAGATTAACGTTAATATGTTAGAGATATGCTGTGAAAGTGATAAATAGTTACGTTTTGTTTGTAAAGTTAGTTACTTTACTGGTGTTAAGTGTGGAACTTTGTTAATGTTAACAGTTTATTAGGGCGTAAGTTGTGTTAGGTTTGTCGTTGTACATTATTTTCCTAGTTCATATGATGCTATGTTAGCTTTATTAATGTGAAAACATTTTGGTTTGTTAATGAAGTCATTGATGCTATATTACAAGATTTAGACTATGATAGGATTCGTATGAGGATTGGAATCAATTTCACTTTTGGCTATGATCAGTCATCTGACCGGAAATACTATGTAAACATCAGTTACAGGGATATATTAGACAATATTGGGGTGAAAGAGATGATGAGACGTTTGGAAGGATCATTCCAGTCCGGTGACACGGCAGCTTTTATCAAATTCAGAGTAGTAGCTACCGTGTTCATGATAGCTAAAGGAAAAGGTAATGACTGTAAAAGCGAAGGCCTCGACAGCCCAAAGGGCTGAGTTTCAAACATCGTTACATTAGTAAAGTTCATCTAGAGAAAGATGCTGTAGGCTGTGCTTTCAAAGCTGTTGTTTTCCTAAACAGAACAACAGCTTTGAAAGCGCAACCTACATCGCCTTTCTCTAAATAGAACAACATCTAGAGAAAGATGCTGTAGGCTGTGCTTTCAAAGCTGTTGTTCTGTTTAGGAAAATAACTCGTGATATCATAACCGCAACTAAGAATATAATGTACAAAGGCAAACCTAACATACCTCGCGTATGAATAATCAGCTAACATCCTGAAAATTCCCTACTTATCAAAGGTAAAGTAGCTAATAGGTCATACAATACTCGATATGCACCCACTTTTCTCGCATATCAACAACAGGTAAAGTCGTATCATCTAACAACTTTACTTTGTTTGCCCTTACCCATTAGGTATTATGAGGGTTAGGTAAGGTTATGCTAAATTTTTTGTTAAATATTACTATGTTAATGTAAGATTAACACCAATATGTTAGAGTTATGCTTGAAAAAGTAAGAATAAGTTACGTTTTGCATACCATGTTAGTTGCTTTACTGGTGTTAAGTGTGGAACTTTGTTAATGTTGACTGCTTATTCCTGCTTAAGATGTGTTATGTTTGTCTTTGGGCATTATTTTCTTAGTTCAGTTGATGGTATGTTAGCTTTATTAATGTGGAAACTTTATTATGTTAGCATACTTTCGCTGGTCTGTATGATAATTAACCGACGTTGTATAAAGTTTTTGCTTAAATGTTACTGTGTTAGTGCTAAGATTAATGTTAATATGTTAGAAGTATGCTTGAAAAAAGTAAAGAATAAGTTACGTTTTTGTATGCTTTGTTAGTTACTTTACTGGTGTTAAGTGTGAAACTTTGTTAACGTTAACCATTTATTCCTGTCTAAGATGGGCTAAGTTTGTTGTTGTACATTATTTTCTTAGTTCAGATGATGCTAAGTAATCTTTATTAATGTGAAAACTTTGTTACGTTGACATATATTGATTGATCTTTGTATAAAGAACTTGATTTTATGTTATGTTTATCCAAAAATGATACTCAAAATGTGACCTTAATCAATAGATCAATAGATCAATAGATCAAGGATGGTTAGGAAGGTGACAGGAAGGTAGATGGATGGTGTTTGATTTAGTGATTTACTGCTTTAGGGTATGTAAAACGTTACAATTTTAGTAAAAAATATGACCTTAATCAATAGATCAATAGATCATAGATGGTCAGGAGGGTGACAGGAAGGTAGATGGATGGTGTTTGATTTAGTGATTTACTGCTTTAGGGTATGTAAAACGTTTACAATTTTAGTAAAAATATGTGGCTTAATCAATAGATCAATAGATCATAGATGGTCCTGAGGGTACCCTGATGCTGGCTGGATGGGGGGGTTTGATTTAGTGATTTACTGCTTTAGGGTATGTAAAAACGTAAATTTGTAAGTTATAAACATAAAAAGAATAAGAAATTTTATTTCTTGATGGTTCTGAAACCATTATTTTCGAAATCTACAGACCCAATAACATATATAAAGACACCAATATTGTATCATTACACTAATATTTAATAACTCGGCACCGCACCGGAGCCAGCACCGGTGCAGCTGTCACCTTCTACTCCTCCTTCCTCATTCTTCTTCCACCTTCCTCATTCTTCTTCCTTCCTCATTCATCTTTCATCCTTCTTTCTTCCTCCTTTGTTTTTTGCACTCTGTGCTCTTTTTTTTCAGTCGAGACCCCCCCCTAAGGGGGGTCCTAGACACCCTACACAGACTTATAACCATCATATTCGAACTCTACGACCTCGATAACCCTTATAAGGACATCAACATTGTTGTTATACGACTGTTTATTAACTAGGCACCGCAGTGGCTCCAGCACCGGTGCCGGAGCCAACTCCTTGAATTCCTATACCAAGTCTTTCTAGAAACTCAACTTGGATCTCTCACAAATTTCAGCTTTCTTACGTCAATATTTAATGGTTTTTAATGGGCGGTAGGGGCCCCCCCTTCGGGGAGACCCACGCAGGCGTTAATTTCGTATATTACACTGAGGTTAACCTCATCAAATCTAACCACTTCTCCAATTTTA
>JABUQX010082617.1:57500-67500 GCA_015478945.1 Trachelipus rathkii | reverse complement strand
TATATATATATATATATATATATATATATATATATATATATATATATATATATATATATATATATATATATATGTATAAATATTCTAATATATATATATATATATATATATATATATATATATATATATGTCCTTATTGCTTATATAAAGAGTATAAAGTTTTAAATCAGAACTTTGAAACTGATAATATTTTTTGCCGGCTCCTCTCCAAGTCTTAAAATAATGTGGCTTCAGTGTCTTCTCCGGTTTTAGACCCATTTTATATTTCAATAATCTTTATTTTTTTCGGCTCCACTCCAATAATTTTTTAGTCTCCCACACCGGCTCCGGCTCCGGCTCCGGCTCCGGCATTGCTAAGTAGAAATGTTTTTAAAAGTTAACAGTTCTTAAATTTAAACGTTTTACATCTCAATAGAGAATAGATTTTCTTTTTTTAGAATAGACTGAAAATATGCATATATATATATATATATATATTATATATATATATATATTTATATATATATATATATATATATATATATATATATATATATATATGTATATATATATATATATATTATATATATATATATATATATATATATATATATATATATATGTTATATTATATATATATATATATATATATATATATATATATATATATATATATATATATATATATATATATATATATATACATATATATATATATAATATATATATATATATATATAATATATATATTATATATATATATATATATATAACTATATAATAATATATAATATATATATTATATATTATATATATATTGCAGTAAAAGACTTGAACATTATAACTGCAACATTTTAATTTTTTTTAAATTAAGGTTCTTTACAAGCTATATAAAAGTTTTCTGATGTCAGTAACAAGAAATAAGATGAATTTTTTTTTAATCAGTAAATATATGATTTTCTTATGGTTTCACAGAAATTTAAGATACTATGGCATATAAAGGAGAAAAATAATCAGTGTATATATATATATATATAAATATATATATATATATATATATATATATATATATATATATATAATAGTAGATATTATATATATAATATATATATATATATATATATAATATATATATATATATATATTATAATTATACATCACCCTGAACCTTCTTTCCAGAAGACTGGAGGTAAGGTGCGTGACATGCACCGGAAACAGAAAAGTAGTAGAATGACGCAAGTCGAAAAGAAAGCCCAGCCTTACCGTTCCTTTTGTTTATACCTTTTAGTGAGAATTCGTCGCAGTCAAAAAATCCACCCTAGAGTTTCGACGGGCCTCCACTATGGCATCTCGTCAATGTGGGGTTCATCCCTTGGCCCAGGTGGGCCACAATAACAGCCCCTCGCAAAACCCCACCATTCACTCCTATTATGTGCATTTTGCTTTCTCTCGCCTCTGCCAACTCACATTTCTCCCTCAAGGCATTCCTTTACTTGACTTCAATCCACTTTTTCTTAGTCCCCAGCCGCTAATTCCCAACACACTCACCACTATACATCCGCTTAACAGCCGACTACCATCCATCCTTTCCACATGACCAAACCATATCAGCGTACTTTCATTTATTTTCTCATTTACCCCTTTCTTCACACCACAACAACTCTCTAATCGTTCATTTCCTCATTTTTCAGTTAATTTTACACCTACACTCCCACTAAGATGTCCATTTTGAACCCATTGTACTTAGAATCTATAACTTCTTATTCCAGACCGATAGTCCTCACTAATATACATTAACCCAGGTAACAACATACACTCATGTAAGACCTTAGCGCACTTAAAACTTATTCCCTTTACATCCACCAACGATTTAATTGCGCCAGCCACCTTCCTGCATTCACAACTTTCCCAACTACAACTTGCATCATCCGTTCTTTTTTCATCCAACATATATCCTAAATATTTAAACTCAGACACTTGTTTCAGACTGTCCTCACTCACAACCATAACCTTACTCTTATCTGCGTTTACTTTCAACCCCCCCCCCTTTTACACACTTTGTCAAATCATTCTACCAATCCTCTCAAACTCTCTTCAGATTCACCGCACAAAACCAAATTAATTCGCATATATAGGTAAGGCCACCCTCCATTTCTCTATTCTCCATCATTCTAAAACCTTCCTGCCATCCCCACTCTAATTCTTTCATAACCACCATATATAATTGAATAAAACAAGGAAATACACAACAGCATCGCCTGCTTCTACTAGCCGCCGTATTGAATATAAACCAAACACTTTCGACACCATTTATTCTTACACAAGCTTCACTATCGTCTTACATACTTTTGATTCCATTCAAAAGCCTGCCACCAACCCCATATGTTACTAACACCTGCCATAGAGCTTCCCTATTAATCCAATCATACGCCTGTTGCAAATCCATAAAAGCTAAATACAATTTATTCTTCTTCTCCCTAATTTTCTCAATCATTTGCTTTAATGTAAGATTTAATCCACACATCCTCTACCACTCCTAAACGTACCTTGTTCTTCACTAATCAGTCCTCAGTCACTCGCGCACTCTTTTGATAAATACCAGCATATATCTTCCCTATAACTCTCAATAAACTAATTCCCATATAATTTCTACAGTTACCCACTCCGAGGTTTCACGAAACTGCGACGAGCTCTCACTATGGCATCTCTTCAATGAAGGGTTCATCCCTTGGCCCAGGTGGGCCACAGCCATACCCTCTCAAAAAACCCCGTCATTCACTCTATTATGCACCTTTCTTCTTGCCTTTGCCAGACTCACATTCCCCTCCTTCAGTAATTCCTTTACTGACTTAATTCACTTTTTCTTCGGCCTCCCAGTTGGACGATTCCTAGCACACTCACCAATATACATCCGTTTAACCCACCGACTATCATTCATCCTTTCCATATGATCAAACCGATCTCAACGTGCTCTAGTTTATTCCTGGCATTTACGCCTTTCATCGCAACACACAACTCCTTAATGCGTTCATTCCTCATTTTATCAATTCTTCTCACACCTAACATCCCTTAAGATTCTCCATCTAAACACATTGTACCTTAGATCTATACTTCTTATTCCAGACCATAGTTTTACTGCTATACACTACACAGGTAGCAATATACCCTCAAGCAAAACCCTAGCGCACTCAAGACTTAGTCCCTTCACGTCAACTAAGGATTTAAATGCACCAGCCACCTTCCTACCTTTCACAATTTTCCTACAACACTCTGCATTATTCGTTCCCTTTTTATCCAACATATATCCTAAATATTTAAACTCAGATACTTGTTCCAGTTGCTCACTATCTAAGATGACTTCACACCGAGGACTCTCCTCACTCGCTACTATAACCTTCCTCTTATCTACATTTACTTTCAAACCCTCCTTTTACACACCCTGCCAAACCCCCTCTATCAATCCTCTCAAAGATCTCTTCTGATTCACCATACAAAGCCAAATCATCCGCATGCAATAAGCAGGGCACCCTCCACTCTCTTCCATTCTCCATCATTATAACACCTTCTCCTTCCACCCCACCTCTAATTCTGTCATAACCCCATCCATATACAAATTAAATAACCAAGGAGACATTATACATCCCTGCCTCACTCCTCAATTAATATTAAACAAATCACTTTAAACTCCAGTAATTCTTACACACGCTTCACTATCGTCATACATACTTTTGATTACATTCAGAATATATATATTATATATATATATATAATAATATATTATATTATATATATTATATTATATAATATATATATATATATATATATATATATATATATATATATATATATATATATATATATATATATATATATATATATATATATATAACTCCTTCCAATTTGAAAGACAACTCATTCAACAGCAAATAAATGATGCTATGAGGGAAGCCTTGAAGCAACATAACATCTAATCTTTCTCGTACTTATAGTTATGTTAAAACAAACATTGTTGTTTTCAATGATTCAATAACTCAGCTTTTTCATCTATCTACTTGACATAATCTTCCACACAACTTATAATTTCTATGAATACACAACTATAGCCTACTTCTGTTCTTAATATTCTTGATATTTTGTTTTATCGTGATTTTAGAAGGATCAGATTATGCTCTTTCTAATAAGTTTTTAAGAAATTAGGTGTTCCAAGGTGCCTTCGGAGCTTCTTCTCACCACTCCAGTTGCTAGCTCTTCATATTGGGGTTGTTCGCCCTTGTATAGAGTATGAATCATGGTGTGGTTCCACACATATTGCTCTCCTTGATAAAGTGTGGTCTACGTCTTTTCGACTTGTTAACTCTCCTGCTCTTTTTTAAATTTCCAGGTCATTTTACCTCCTTTGAGGATATATATATATATATATATATATATATATGATATATTATATATATATATATATATAAATATATATATATATATCTATAGTATTATACTATATATATATATATTATAATTATATTATATATATATATATTATATATATATATATATATACATATGGGAAAAAATTTTTACATACTATTAACAGTTTTTTTAAACTCAGCCAATTTGAAAATTATAAGAAATAAAAGATAAGGTGTCTGGGTTAATTTGGGGGGGGTAAAATATATAAAGTTTGGGAAGAAATCCTGCTCCTCAATATAACTTTGGAACTAATCCCTAAAAATGTTTATTTACTTTAACATCTTATAGTATGTCCTAATTCAAGAAAAATAATTAAAAGTTATTAGTTTTAATTATTTTATTATTTTGATACTATATTTTATACTTATAATATTTCACTCAGTTTACTTTTTTTATTATTTATAATTAATATAATAATTTATGTAATGTATTTCGAGCCATAGTGCAGTTCATGTATTTAGTTAGCCTATTTTAAAACCAATTGTTAATAACCAATCTAGATATAATAAATTCAATGATATTGATATTAAAATAAAATACATAAAACTGTAAAGGATGTTTAACATGTATAAAAATCATTGGTTTTGTTTAGTTGGTTTATAACCATTGGTTTTAAAATTCAAACAGCTCAATTATCTAGTATTACTAATAGATATATATTAGTTATTATATCATATTACTTATATAATATATATATTTATATTATTTATATAAATATATATAATATATAATATTTAATATATATATATATATATAATATCTATATCCTTTATAATTATTATTATTAATTTATTTTATTTTACTTCGCTATTCTTATATATTCTATTTTCTATTATACTTAATAGTAATATCAGTGGCGTTATCCTTGAATTATACTTGGGTAGGTTATAGTGTGGTATTTATATTTCACCTCTACTTTCATTATTTGTGGAGACGGTACAAATTATATATTATTATTTTTATATATACCTATACTATATTATTTTCTATATTTTTCTACCCACTTTATTATATATATTCTATTCTTAATACTTCATATATTTATACAAAACACTTCCTATTGTAGTTATCTATTTATCCAAATATTGTACTTTACCTATAATTTTCTTTTTGTAATTTGTTAAACGCAGAGATGAAGAGAGAGAAGAGGAGTTAGAGAGAGAGAAGATGAGAGAGAGAGAGAGAGATTGAGAGAGAGAGTAAAAATGAAGAGAGAGAGATTCTAACAAATTCTTTTCACATTTTCAAATTTATTCGTACGTTTTCACGTGAGCGAAAATTTTCGTACCCGCGAATATTATCGGTATATTTTCTGTTGGTAAGATCGTAAAAATGAGCTTCGCTTGGCCCTATATATTTATTAATTATTTGAAATATGAGATCTATGTACATCTCCATAGCTTGAATTTTTACTCCTTAATTGACAGAGTAGGAAGGGATATTCCAAATCGAATTTAATTTATTTATAATTTCCTCAATTGCTAATGTAGTTGTTTTTCTTTAAATTATTTTAAAAATCAGTTTCTTTTTTTCTCTTTCAGAATAAAAATTTGTTCTAACTTTGGTTTAGGCAATACATTAACATTCAAACTTTAGTATTGGTTATTAGAAGAGACTCAATACTACTCGGATAGGAGCTTAGCGGCTATCACTGCCTACCCTATGTTAATATCCTCTGTCCTGACTATATATTTGGAGGTATAATATATATATTATTCTTATGGCGACTTACTGTTTGGATAGTACCTATACCTACCTGTACTTATTACTTAATTATTATCTTTTAGCGCGGTATGAGTATGAAAGAAGCCCCTAAAGGTCAACCTTATAGTGAATCACCTATTAAATATTTACTAATATTATAAAACTTTTATTAGTAAGAGCATTAAAAACTATATGTAATAATAACTTATTTAACTCACTAATATACTATAACTGTATAATTATATAAATATAATAACTAAATACAAGATATTATTATATTAAAGAAACAGAAGTATATAGCTATTAAGTTGTGTATTCTATATGGTATATATAATATATATATATAATGATTATTATAATATGAGTTCAAGTATGTTAGTGGAAGAATTTGTCAATATATAATATGATGATAAAAAAGTCACTGTATTATGATATCATTGAAAAAACAATTGTAATTTAGTATTTTATAACTATAATATTAAAACATAAATTAAATGTAACGAGAATAAATTAGATATATATATAATATGATTGCTTATCATAAGCTTACCCTCATTATATGCAGCATTTATATTATTGTACTTGTATATGAAATGAGTTTGTCTTTCAAATTGTAAAGGGTTATATTATATTATATAATTTAATATATAATATATATATATATAATATATTATATATATATATATAATATATAAATATCTATTATTTAATAATATAATCATATAATACTTTATATATATATAATATAATATTAATATATATAGTAAATATATATTATATAATTTATATATATTATATAATAATATATATAATATAATATATATATATAATTATCATATAATATATATATATTAATTATAATTAATATATATATATATATATATATATCTAGAAATGTAATTACTAAGGGAAGTAATGTATGAACGATATAGTGATAGACTGAGTTAGTGTAGAATTTAACTGTAGAGTTATTTAAAGAGAGTATGTATTATAGTTATATTAATATTAATATTAGATGAGGAGAAGTGAGCAGGCTGAGAATGATGTAGGTTAGAAGGAGGCCACTAGAGCTACTGAAACGCATATAGTAGAGCGCCTTATATATATTATAATTTAGTTATATGATGAGGATGTATATGAATAACAGATATTAGAGGTAGGGGTTGGCTATGAAGAAGGTGTTATAATATAGATATGTATGACGAATATAGGATACGAAGGTGTGAAGGGTGCCCTGTACTTATATGCTAATAATGCGGATATGAATTATATAGTCACTATATTGATATGTGAGATGATATATATCTAAGAAGAGATATCTTTATATGAGAGAGGAATGTATTGATAAGTATATGAGGTATGAGGGTTTTGGATCACTATGAGGAGTATGGGTATGATTATATAAAGGAAGGGTATATTAGAAATATAGTAATAGTAAAGTATAGTAAGGTATATAATAAATAGAGTATGAGGGGGGTTTTTATATAATATTAGTAGTATATAATAGTCAGAGAGTAGATGGAGAGATCTACTACGTGTTGAAGTACTCTTTGAATAGTGAGCACTAATATACATGGAACAGTATCTGAGTTTAAATTTTTATATAGGATATATGTATTAGGATATATATAAAGGTAGAATATACGAATATATGAGCGGAGTAGTTAGTTTTGAGTCATCCCAGAGAATTCGAATAAAGGACTAGGAATAAATAGGCAGATCTGTAGAAGATATGTGTTTTTTCCTGTTGGTGGGTCTATGTTTTTTTGGAGTGCGTTTAGGTTTGGTGGTGGTTGCGAGTTTGACTTAGCATGTGCACGCGATTTTGATTGTGCTTGGTATTGTCGCTGTTCATGTCAAATGATAAACTCTGCGTAGCTTTGTCACCATTGTACTAGTGCGCCAGTGAGGCTTCAGGTTAAGAGATAAAGATTTTAGAGGGTTGATTGACAGATTGGGTATTAGTTCTAAATTCATGGGACTGGTTGTTTATTCCTCGTCATGTATGATTTTGAAGTTAGTATGATCGTTCTCTCATGGGGCAATTTGTGTAATCATTATACACATCATACAAAGGGAAACACTGTTTCTTCAGAAGGTTGATTTACCTACTTGATTGGCAGTTGTAGGGTGGTTCAGCACCCGGATGTTGACTGATTGAAACTTAGTGGATCATTAAAGTGGATTGTACTTTTGCTTAGCAGATCCGGTGGAGTGTGACAATGGTTCTTATTATCTCAGTAAGGTATTACGGGATCGGGTGGGTGGCGCTTAATTGGCAGTTTTGACAATGTTTAACAGTTTATTTATGTAAAGTAGCTGTGAGTTCTGCCCAGAAAAAGTGTGCGAATGGTCCACATCTTCGAGGAGTAGTGTTTGGATTGAGAGGTGTGAGTGTTATTAGGAGTCTCGTCGGAATTCTCTCTCTTCTGTCTTAGCATCTATATTTCTGGGTGTAATAAGTGCCGAAAATCGTTTGTGGTGCGGCTCAGCGAGTGCATTTTGTCTGATCTGATGCTTCTGTGTCGTAGTTTTGAATTGCTAATGCTATCTTAGTCACAGTTATGAGGGAATTCGTTTTGATTCTGAATCTTGTTCCTCGTTGGCGGAGATTCTCTAAAGTACGATCATCTTCCGCATATAGTCGCTCCTTTAAGTCGTTGCTTGTTTCTTATAACAGACATCCAGGCAATTTGTCCTGTTGCTTGTTTTTGCAGATCAATAATCTATATGAGGGATTTCGTGTGGAGAGCATGTTAAGCTAATATATATCGATAAAGTGATATGCATATACGGCCATTCATACTATTCGAGGTGGCACGCTAGGCTTCATTTGTTGTTTCGAGTGCGACGTAGACGTCGAATACACGCTTTGTGAATTTCTATCCAGCAAATATTATCCCTACAATTAGTATCATTTAAGGAGTTCCATAGCTTGTTGCTCTTCGCAATTTCATCTTATCAAGCTCTCTCTGTCATGTCTACACGTCACTTCTCTGTGGCGCTTCGTATAGTAGCAAGCCTGAATGTTATGAGCAGGAGAAATATTTACATCGACTCCGTGTAAACTGCTGCCAGAGATATAGTGTTAGCGAGGTTGTAAGTAGAGACACCTGTCGTTGAAGTAGTGAATTTGGCTTTTCTCCATCACTTTAATAGGCGGACGTTGAAGCTAGATTTGTGTTGTGTGTTCGTGTTTTATTCAAGTATCTATATATGGATGTGGTTATGAAAGAATTGAGGATTAGGGGGAATCGGCATGGGGTATGGTTGAAGACTGTTGGTATAGTGTGCTCTTGAAGATGACAAGCGGCACTGCCCATCTATGTGTAGAAGTTGAAAAGAAATCATATATTTCTTGAACAATTCCAAAAAAGTTTACCGCATCTAAGCAGCAGTTAACTGCTGCTCTACCAACAAGATTCAACGAATGACCTGCACATGGGATATATATATAGCATACTTATTAATTTTTAATAACATTTCTTGCATACCCTTATATTTGCCAGACATATTGGCAGCATTATCGTATGACTGGCCTCGACACTTACTAAAATTTATTTCACATTCATTTGTAAGGTAATCATGTACCATCTTAGCCATACTTTCCCCAGTATGGCTACTCATCTCTAGGAAGGTTAGAAAACGTTCAATAGGGAGCCCATTATCCTGTGCGACATACCTTACAATAACAGTGAGCTGATCTACATGGGACAGGTCTGGAGTGGAATCTACAGATAAACTGAAGTATCCTGCTGTTTTTAAATCATCCAAAATTGATTTTCTTACTTTAATTGCCATCATTTGGATAAATTCATCACATATTGTTTTAGAAAGATAGGATGTAATATGCTAT
>JABUQX010082617.1:42500-52500 GCA_015478945.1 Trachelipus rathkii | reverse complement strand
GCTTTCAAAGCTGTTGTTTTCCTAAACAGAACAACAGCTTTGAAAGCACAGCCTACAGCATCTTTCTCTAGATGTTGTTCTATTTAGAGAAAGGCGATGTAGGTTGCGCTTTCAAAGCTGTTGTTCTGTTTAGGAAAACAACAGCTTTGAAAGCATAGCCTACAGCATCTTTCTCTAGATGAACTTTACTAATGTAACGATGTTTGAAACTAAGATTTTGGAGCTCGAATGCATCGCTTTTACAGTCATTGCCTTTTCCTTTACCAATCATGTACCGTGTTCATGAATTTGGTAAAGGTTGCCTTGTCAGCGGACTGAAATGATCCTGCCAAGCGTCTCGTTATCTCTTTCACCACAATATTGTCTAATATATCCCTGTAACTGATGTTTACATAGTATTTCCGGTCAGATGACTGATCATAGCCAAAAGTGAAATTGATTCCAATCCTCATACGAATCCTATCATAGTCTAAATCTTGTAAATTTAAAAAAAAAATAAAGCCCAAAATCCCAAAATTTGGAACTTTTTCCAAAAAAAATTTTTAACCAAAAAAACCAAAAATAAACAAAAATTGGGGTTTTCTCATTAATAAAGCTAACATAGCATCCATAATGAACTAGGAAAATAATGTACAACGACAAACCTAACACAACTTACGCCCTAATAAACTGTTAACATTAACAAAGTTCCACACTTAACACCAGTAAAGTAACTAACTTTACATACAAAACGTAACCTATTTATACTTTTTCCAAGCATATCTCTAACATATTAACGTTAATCTTACATTGACACAGTAACATTTATCAATTAAAAAAAAAAATAAAAATGTAAAATAACCATACCTAACCATCATAATACCTAATGAGTAAAGACGAATAAAGTAAAGTTTTTAGGCTTATCTCTTTTTAGACGCCACCCCCTTTCAGAAAATACCAACTCTAAACATGAAAATGATTTTATGCTTTAACCATTTGCATAAAGTGATGCAATACTTATTATATTTGACCCTCTGGCAAGGAATACAAGCAATGTAGCAGTCGCCATCTGGTTTACGATTAAAATATAAATGACACATCGTGGGGAATAACGAAACTCCTCGTGAAGATATCAACAACAAAGCGTAGAGATGCAGGGAGATGTCAAGCGTATAAACTGGCGAAAAACTTTATCTCTGAAGAAATAGTGTATAAACCATCGCCCTTAAATGTATTGGGATTCACTTTCTGCCCACCCGAATCAGAAGAAAGTAAACAAGAATCGAACGTACGAAATGAACCATTAAGTTCAAAAGGGTATATATTCTTGTACAACAACACAACAACAACAACAACATAACATAGTATACAAAAATAAGTTCTTTAGATACTAACCAACGAATATATGCTACCGTAAAATTGTTTTCACATTAATAAAGCTAACATAGCATTACCAGAACTAAGAAAATAATGTACAACGACGAATCTAACACAACTTAAGCACGAATAAACTGTTTTTAACATTAACAACGTTTTCCACACTTAACACCTGTAAAGTAACTGACATTGCATACAAAGTAACCTATTCATACTTTTACCAAACATATCTCTAACATAATTAACGTTAATTTTACATGACACAGTAAATATTTAACAAGAATTTTATCATAACCTTGTTTAATTACCATACAGAACAGCGAAAGTATGCTAACGTAACAAAGTTTTCACGTTAATAAAGCTAACATAACATAACCTGAACTAAAAATACGAATGAACTAAGAATATGATGTACAACGACAAACCTAACACACCTTACGTACGAATAAACCACTAACATTAACAAACTTCTGCACTTAACAGCAGTAAAGTACCTAACATCGTACAAACGTAATCTATTCACACTTTGCAAGCATATCTCTAACATATCAAGTTAATTACAATTATTAACATCGTATACTTAACAAAAGTTTAGCATAAACCTGTCTAATCACCATACTGACAAAGAATATAATGCGCTTAACGTAACAAATGTTTTACATCAACTTCGTAATATTTTAACAAAAATTCATCATACCTCCATCTAAATAATCAATAATCCCAGCGAATAATTGAAACATAAAAAAGTTTTAAAAACCAAACATAACACTTTTCACGCACATCAGCAACAGGTAAAGCCGTATTATCTAACAAAATTCACTTAGCAAAGTGACAATCTTATCAAAGACAACCAAACAATCTTGAACTATGAATGGACACTATCCATAAAAAAGTGTCACTCGTTTCGAGTATAACATCAATTGACCTATTATGAATAAATGTAGACATTAGCAAAATTCTAGGGTAACCTAACATTACGCAACAAAAACTTAAACCTAGGCGCACGTTTCTAACACATCATCATCGACAGTTAACACAGTAATATCTTACAAACTCAACATTTCCCTAACAAATCAGTGTTATTTTCACATTGTCCATTAAGTAGGTATTTAACATACGTACCTAACTTACCGAATAAACAGTTTCAGTTAATCAAGAGTATCTAGCACACATTACTTCCTAGAGAAAAACACAAGGGGATGCGCCCCTTGAAAGGGTGTTGAATCCTGCGAAGGGGGATCACCCGAAGGGTGTAAGCGGCTTTAGGCCCTCAGCCCGAAGTGGGCTGAGGCTACCCTCCTTTCGGAGGGGTAAAAGCCGCGCTTTTCGTAAGTTTTAGGTAGCTTTCGCTGGTCTGTATGAATAATTAACACACGTTGTGATAAATTTTTGCTAAATGTTTACTGTGTTAGTGTAAGATTAATGTTAATATGTTAGAGTTATGCTTGAAAAAAGTAAGAATAAGTTACGTTTTTGTATGCAATGATAGTTACTTTACTGGTGTTAAGTGTGAACTTTGGTTTCAACGTTAACCATTTATTCCCTGTCTAGAATGGGCTAAAGTTTGTTGTTGTTATCATTATTTTCTTAGTTTCAGATGATGCCTAAGTAATCTTTTATTAGATGTGAAAACTTTGTTACGTTTGCATATATTCATTGATCTTTGTATAAAGAACTTGATTTAATGTTATGTTTATCCTAAAATGATACTCAAAATGTTGACTTGAATGCAATAGATCAATAGATTCAAAAGATCAAAGGATGGTTAGGAAAAGGTGACAGGAAGGCTAGATGGTATGGTGTTTATTTAAGTAAATTTTCACCTGCTTTAGGGGTATGTAAAACGTTACAAATTTAGTAAAAAATATGACCTTAATCAATAGATCATAGATGGTCAGGAGGGTGACGGAAGGTAGATGGATGGTGTTTGATTTAGTGATTTTAACTGCTTTAAGGGTAATGTAAAACGTTACATTTTGTAAAAAATATGACGCCTTAATTCAATAGATCAATAGATCATAGATTGGTCAGGAGGGAGGTTGGATGCTGGCTGGATGGTGGTTTGATGGATTAAGTGATTTACTGCTTTAGGGTATGTTAAAAACGTAAATTTGTAAGTTTTAAACATAAAAGGTAAGAGAAAATTTTATTTATTTATTTAATTTTTATTTCTTGACGGTTCTGAACATTATTTTCGAAATCTACAGACCCAATAAATATAATAAGGCCACCAATATTGTATCATAACACAAATATTTAATAACTCGGCACCGCAGCAGCTCCAGCACCGGTGCCAGCTGCCAACTCCTACTCCTCTGAGTCAGACTCCTTCCTTCATTCTTTCGTTCTTTATTCATACTTTCATCCTTCTTTCTGTCCATCCCTCGTCTCTGTTTTGCCACTCTAGCTTTTCTTTTTTTTTCGTCGAGACCCCCCTAATGGGGGGTCCTAGACACCCTACACTGGAACTTATCAACATCATATTAGAGTTCTACGACCTCGATAACCCTTATAAAGACACCAACATTGTTGTTATACGAATTTTTATTAACTAAGCACCGCAGTGGCTCCAGCACCGGTGCCGAAGCCAACTCCTTGAATTCCTATACCAAGTCTTTCTAGAATTCAACTCTGAATCTCTCTCCCTCAAATTTCCAGCCTTTCTACATCAATCATTTAATGTTGAAGGGGGGTGGGTCCCCCCTTCGGGGGGACCCACGCTGACGTAACTTCGTATACAAAGAGGTTACCTCATCATCTAACCACTCTCCAAATTTTAGCACGATACGATAAGTTCAGAGGCGGAGGCAGGCTGGCTCTCAACGTCGGCGTCGGAACCGGATGCGAAGACGCGGCCACGGCGGAACGCAAAGTCGGAGTGCGTAAAAAAACGATCCCTTACAGGGATCGTTTTTCGACTCAGATTCGATTTCCTTCGGAAATCGAATCTTCGATGTAATAATAATAATAATAACATTGGGTGTATGTGCACGCACGCGCGCGCGCGCGCTCGCTCGCTCTCTCTCTCACGCTCATCGAACACCTGGGTCGATGATTAGCCGTTAGGCTTAACTCAATCTCGGGTTTGGAAAGCCAAAAGGGTATAAACGCGGGCGTAGCGGCTACGCTCTCGGGGGTGACCCCCTCTATATACATCCTACAGACTTGAAATTTACACGGATTCGAGCCTTATCCCATACATACATTATATTCCAAGTTTCAGACCTATAACTCTATTCCTTCATATCGAAAAGGCGTGGTAGAGGTCAAACTGCTCGGTCACTACTATATATTATATTATATATATATATATATTATATATATTTATATTATATTATATGATATTGTAATATATAAAAAAATATTATATATATATTATATATATATATATATATATATATATATATATATATATATATATATATGTAAATATATATTATATATATATATTATAAGGTTATAAAAAAGTGATATATCAGTAAGGTCAACTTATATACTTTATGCATAGTTTTTATTTTAAATTTGTGGTTTGTAACACTAATTTATTATTTATTAAGCTTATTATTATTATTATTATTATTATTTATTATTATTATTATTATTATTATTATTATTATTATTATTATTATTATTATTATTATTATTATTATTATTATTATTATTATTATTATTATTTCATTATTAATTATTATTATTATTATTATTATTATTATTATTATTATTATTATTATTATTATTATTAATTATTATTATTATTATTATTATTATTTTTGTTATTTTACTAAAACAATTTACTAAAGAATCTACACAACATTTTATCTACGAAGATTGTTTTATTTAGTTGACTGAAGTCCAAGTTTTGCTTGTAATAAACACTTCACATCATCTTTGCACTCACAAACGTCACCTTCTCCCTCAGTGAATTGACACTCTCCACCACAGGATGAACATGCAGTTATTTGATAAGCATAACCACCCCCACCAGAACCACCGGAATTGCCAGTAGCACCAGAAACCTCACCCTGAGTTTGAGGTGGGGATATGTCGTAGCCATTTGGTGGAAAAAATTCAAACACTCGACTCTGAGTTTGACGTGATGATACGTAATGGCTATTTGGTGGAAAAAATTCAAACACTCGAATCTGAGATTGAGGTCGTGAATCGTAATGGCTATATTGTGGAGGTAAATGACCCAAATTGAAGCCACAAATCAATTTTCCAAAACTCACAATCAATATTATTAAAAACAGAAGAAATTCTTTCATTTTTGCAACTTTTTGATTATTCTTTACATATAAAAAGAAATTGTATTACTTATATCAGTATATTTGTTAAAAAAATTAACACCAATGAAAAAAAATCTCCAAATGCGTCGCATTTATAGCAAAGGGAGCTGCTCAAAGAATATCGATATATTGATATAAATATTTTCAACTCAAATATCGAAAATTTTCATCGATATTTTATCACAGATATATCGATATCTTTTCCATAGTATTGATCCATTGATGAGTGTTTATCTGTTCTTTTAATTTCTATATCTTTTGATTATTTAGTCAAAATGAATGAATTTCGAGTGTTTATTCCTTACCTGGTTTACATATGATTGTTTTCTATAAGTAGTTGTTATAGTGGTGGTGTTAGTAGTAATAGTAGTAATTATATATATGATATATATATATATATATATAGTATATATAGTATATATTATAATATATATTATATATAATATTATATATATATATATATATATAATATATATATATATAATATATATATATTATATATATAATATATATAATATATATATATATATATATAATGGGTGAATGTTCTTAAAACAAATATATCGATAGTTTGATATCCCTTTTTTAAATATCGATTCTTTTAGAGTATCGACCAACACTACTTAAAAGGCAAAACCTGTTTTTGATCCCAAATTCATAATTGTACTTTGCAAGCAAGGAATTTGTTTTTTTGGGGGGGGTGTTTATAGTATTTTTGGGGGCCATTCAGAAACATTGATGGGTCAAGTTTTTGGTATAATAAAAAAAAAAAAAAAAAAAAAAAAAAAAAAAAAAAAAAAGATCTTCCAATGAAGGCCGATACCAGAAAGCTTAGTCCTGCTATTATATGGGGAAATTAAAAAGAGGAAATAAAATAATTAATTGCAAATTCTGTGTAGTTATATATATATATATATATATATATATATATATATATATATATATATATATATATATATATATATATATATATATATATATATATATATTTATATATATTATGTATATAAATAATATATATATATACTATAGGTATATAATATATATATATATATATATATATATATATATATTATATATATATATATATATATATATATAATATATGTAAATATTTAAAGATATATCTATTATATATATATAAAGGGAAATATATATGTTCGTGCATTTACATGGCATATATATTTAGATATTGATACAGGAATATAAATATATATTATATAGTAGATAGATATATATATATATATATATAGAATTATACTATATATATATATATATTATATATATATTAGGGATGTACCGATAGTTCGGTATCGGTATCGGTAGTATCGGCCATTTTTGGGGGTATCGGTATCGGTATCGGTATCGGTTAATATGGCCGATACTTAGCCGATACTTCTTACTTTTTGGGTGAAAAATTATGAGAAACTTTTAGATTCAATAATAAATCTAGTTCGATATAGATAGCTAGTACTAGGTTATGTTTTTTTTTTCCTCGATTTCCTTTTTAACTTAGATTTTTAGCTTTTCTCCAACTTGGGCTTTAGCGTAACATTTACCTATTTGGACAGCCATTATTATAATTTATACAGATTTATCTTCTACTTTTTTAGTTGATCAATAGTTTTTTTTTTTGTACGCGCAATTTCGTGAGTGCGCGAGTGTTTTTAAACTTTCTGGATTATTCATATTTTAGATATTTGCTGTAAATAGGGTTTTACCGTTTTAAAATTTCAGGTTTTAAATTTAGGCTTTAGCGTACGAATAATTTTTCCTCATTTCTCCTTTGGTTTTTTTTTTTTTTTTTTTTTTTTTTTTTTTTTTTTTTTTTTTTTTTTTTTTTTTTTTTTTTGTGATTGCGTGTGCGTGTGCGTGTGCGTGTGCGTGTATGATAGCAGATTTGCACAGGCGTGGCTTTTTTTTGACTTTACCAACATCAATGGCTTGCACTTTAACTCTGCATCCATGGAATATCCACCTCTCTTTACTCTAACCCTAATTTTTTGCTCTTGTCTGAGACTAAGATGGCTAAGAATTCATCCTTCAAACTCTTTTAATATATCCAACTATATCTTTTTTTAATAAATTTCCGTCTGAAAGGGTGGAGTTATGTGCCTATTGTAAATTATAAAACACTCCTCCTGTAACCGTCTCGAGAATCTCGAATCTCTTAACTTCTAAATGTTCTGTAGGCTTTTAATTAATTTTTCCTTCCTTCTACTCATAATCTTGTGCTTCCGATTGTTCTCCTACAGAAAAGATTTCATAACCTTTTTTGATTACCCTTAAACTACTTCTCACGGAACTGTTATACTCTTCTCATCCAAATACTGGAGGTCCTCTATTTAGGGGATTTTAATGACACAACACTGAATTGTTGGGTTCCTCTTGTACTGATTTAGTTGGGAGGAGGAGCCGAATCATTCAGCATCTCCAACGATCTGGAGCAACTACTCAAAGAACCTAGCTGCCGCCAACATTCCGGATCGGTCCCAACCGTTCTTGAAGCACCACTTGTCCCTATGGTTTCAGCCACTAGTCCTTTTCCTCTCTATAAATAACACGCACCTTCGCGTTCCCTACTCGGTAAAATCTGACCACAACCTTATATCTCTTTAATTTTTAATACTTTCTCTCCAACATCTCCATCCTGCCCTATGCGGTTTTTCTGGCACTTTGATCTGGCCGATTGGGGGGCATTGCGTTGCTTCTACGCTAATCTGTAATTGGAATGACTGCTTTGACTCTGAACACGCTTCAGCTTCCTGCCGATAAAGTGGGAACTTAAATTGGTTGGATGGGATGAGGCAGGTTCATTCCATCTTCAGCTAAATCTTTTTCTCCTCAAAATCCATGGTTCGATCGTGCTTGTTTTTCTGGCCATTCAGGCTAGAGACCGTGCGTGATCGGGTGTGGACAAATTCTCGTTCTCCTATCACTCTCCAATTTTCATTCAGCTAGAAATCGTTGCAGGGATACTCTTCGACGAGCAAAGCGAAACTTCATTAAACGAAAGTGGCGCTGTTACCTCCTTGGGTTCTCCTACTGACAGATGCTCTCTGTCCTCCTGCAAAAACATCTCTAACAACTTCTGTAAATCATTATTTCCTCCTTTTATTCGCTCTGAATGATTCTGTTGTTAATACTCCAACTGAAAAGGCCGATCTCTTCGGCCTCCTATTTTCTCTAACTCAACCCTGGACGATTCAGGCATTCCTCTTCCTCCTCCTTCTTCTCCTTCTCAGGTGTCCTATGCCTTTTCCTGTGATTACATTTGATCGGGTGCATGGGCTCCTGAAATCTATGAACGTTAGGAAGGTGGGTGTCCCGGATGGCATTCCTCTCCGAGTTTTTGAGGAAGTGTGCTTCCGTGCTGACCCGCCCCTCGTTCAACTATAATCTCTCTATGCCCTCAATACTAGCACTTTCCCTTCCTCAGTGTTGGAAGCTCGCACATGTTGTTCAACCTATTTCCAAAAAGAAGGATTGCTGCTCTGATCCTTCTAACTATCGCCCTATAAGCTCTAACTTGTTATTTTTCTAAGATCTTTGAACCTTCTTAACTCTAACCTTCTTAGATCAATATGGAAATCTCATTCCCTTCTTTGTTCCGATTGCCAGTACGACTTTTCGGCGCTCGAGATCTACTGGCGATATACTTTCCTATTTAAAAGTGATTTATGGTTTCCGCCCTTAGGAAACAACGGGAAGACTGTGTGGTGGCGCTTGACATATCCAAAGGATTTGACCGGGTATGGCACGGGTCACTGCTCTCCAGCTCCCTCCCTTTGGGTTTTCCTTCTTCTCTTTGCTTACTTAAGTCTAAGCTTTCTTTCAAATCTCTCAATGTCGGCTGTTGTCAGTTTGATGGGGCGACTTCTTCTTTTTCTATCAATAGTGGTGTTCCTCCGGGTTCTGTTTTTTATTTCCTACTTTATTCCTGCTTTTCATCAATGATTCTTCTCGCCTGCACAGCTAACTTCTAATCCACTCAAACTTCATTCTTTCAACTCTTTCAATTCTGCTATCTCTTACTTTTAAGATTGCCTTTGTCTTAATCTTTCCGATTCTATTCTCACTGATCTGATAGAATTTCAGGGTTGGGTCGTCTCAATCTTGTGAAATTAAATTCTTTAAAAACCCAACTTCTAACAAATCTCCCTCTCTAAGACCCTAACTTTCCTATCTTTTTCGACGGTTCTCTCGTCTCTCCCTGTTGACAATATAAACATCCTTGGCCTTAACTAAACAAAAAAATGTATTGAAAACCTCAAATCAGGGCAAACGGTTGCTAGGTGCCGGGCCTCCCACAAGAAACTGGGCAGTTCTGTTTTAACCCTTGCGAGACTTTTTTCCTC
>JABUQX010082617.1:25000-30000 GCA_015478945.1 Trachelipus rathkii | reverse complement strand
CTACTGTTCTGTCTCCTTATCACCTAAATCTGAAGCCTATCCTAAATTCTCTGACAATTACACTCCAATATAGAATACATTCTCCTCATTTATTTCTCACAAATCATCATTCAACGAGATACACAAGTTTTATTTAGGTTATTTTTCTGTATACCCAAGAGTTTGACTTGTGCCGATTTCATACCCATTTTAATATTTTCGCACATACCTTTGGTTAAACTGACTTGAAATTTTAACAAGACAATCTTAGATCTATTTAGAAAATATTGATATCTTCTTCAAAATTAAAGATACTACCCATAGTGGGCAAAATGTAAATTTTTTTTTTACTGTTACATAATGCCAAAGAAAAGAAAATGAAAAAATGAAAAAAATACTATCCCTACAGTTTTTTTTATTCTTTATTATTATTTAGAGGGGGGTATAAACCTGAAACTTCTATTTAGAACAAATCTTATTATTTTCCTTTTTATGAGATAGATCTTCTCAAGTCTGAATTTTTTTTTTTTTTTTGATAAAAACATATTTTAAGTTTTGGGAACTTTGCAACTTTTTTATACGAGATAAAGCTTTGAATTTGGGGACAATATAACATATATATAATTATATTTCCTGTAAATTTGAAAGGATTATCTCTTATAAGAATTTTTTTTTTTTTTACAGAAGTATTGGTAAACCCCTAAAACTAACACTTTATAACTTTGAATGAGCCATACCAAAAAAAAAAAAAAAAATTTTCTCCCATTCCCTTTATTTAAATAACCTAAAAATGAAACTATACATTGATGATTCTATTATAAAAAACTGGGATGAATTTTTGTTAACTGCCTTCAAAATATTTTTATGGCTGTTCTCGTACCATGTAAAAAAATTTTTTTTGCGAAAAATCATATTTAAAATTTCAAAAATTCCAAAAGCATTTTCTATAAGAGATATAGATTTGAAATTTGAAGACAATATAAATATACATACACTTTAACTTTCCTGCAAATTTGAAAGGATTATCTTTTGAAAAAAAAATTGTAGAAATGTTGAAATTTGATAAACTCTAAAACTTCATACAAAATCAAAAAATTACTATCCGTGAATATTTTTTTTATTCTTTATTATTATTTAGAGATGTAAACATGCAACTTTTATTTAGAACTTATTTTCATATTTTTTATTATTTTCATAAGATAGAACCTCTTAAAACTGAAATTAAAGAAAACAAAAAAAAACTTTTATGAGAAATTCACAATTGATGTTTTGCAAACTTCATAACTTTTTTTTCTATACATGATACAGGTTTGAAATTTGAAGAAAATGTAAAGATAACCATACTTTAACTTTCTTGAAAATTTGAAAGAATTATCTCGTATATAAAAAAAAATTACAAAATATTTCTATATTCAACTCATAACGATAAAATTTGATAAGCTCAAAATATTCATGCAAAAATTAAAAATAACACATACCTTTTATCAAAATGACACATATTCTCCACTTCATTTTTTTAAACCTTGAATACAGGGTAAATACGTCCCCGCTTCTAATACAATAATATAATGCATAGTATAACATATGGTATATTAGAAAGTATTAGCTCCATAATAAGAGGGTATCACTGATAATCTTTAGCTCATTGTAGCTGTGTGAAAGGTATATATATATATATATATATATATATATATATATATATATATATATATATATATATATATATATATATATATATATAACTTAACAATAACAATAATATAATATATATAATATACTATATATATATATGTAATAACATATATATATATATATATATATATAAAAACAATAAACAACCAATATATATATACATATATCCTTATAATAATAATAACACTATATGTATATATATATATATATATATGCTATATATATATATATATGTATATATATATATATATCAGTGTGAAGCGATCCGACTGGTTGCATGTTTGATGCAGCGACCCTTTCCTATATCAACGATAGTGTTTTTTGTTTTTGGTATTTGTCAGAAGTTTCACGTACTCATGCTCCTTAATAATAATATATATAATAATAATATATATATATTATATAATAATATATATACATATGTATATGTATATATGTATATATATATATATATATATGTATGTATATATAAAAATAATATATAAATATATATATATATATATGTATATATATATATATATAAATAATATTATATATAATATATATATATATAATATATATATGCTAATATATATATATATATATATATATATATATACATGTATAATACATATATATATATATAATAATAATAATATATATAATATAATATAATAATATTAACTATATATATGTAATATATATATAACTATAATATATATATGTATATATATATATGTATATATGTATATAAATATATATATTTTTATATAAGGCTTCGATTTTCCTCGCGTTGCAATTATAATGCAACTTTCCTTAACTTAATTCCTTAAAGTATCTCATCGGGATACTGAACGATATATTTTGAGAATGTGCTAATTGATTTAACATTAGCTATATAGGGAAAACTTCGTTGCAAGGCATGTCTCAACTCAAGTTTTGAAAAATAAACGATATAAAAAAAATTCGTTCGCTTTTAAATTTTTTATTTATATGTTCTTGTGAAGCTCAATTTCGATAAATTTTCAACTCATTTAAAAATAAATCACTGAAAGAATATATATATATATATATATATATATATATATATATATATATATATATATATATATATATATATATATATATATATATATATATATATATATATATATATATATATATAACCTTTATCAATATATATAATATATATATATATAATATATATACTATTAATAATATATATATATATATATATATATATACATATATATGTATATATATATATGTATAATATATATATATATATATATATAATATATATATATATATATATATATATATATATATATAATAATATATATATCTTATATATGTAATATATATATATATATAAAATATATATAACATAATTTATATCTATATAATATATATAACATATATATGTATATATGTATATATGTAATAATAATATATATATATATCTATATATATAACTGTATATCTATATATATATATATATTATTGTGTGTGTTGTTGATGTTATTGTTATTATTATTAATTAATATTAATTATTATTATTATTATTATTATTATTATTATTATTATTATTATTATTATTATTATTATTATTATTATTATCCTCTTGTACCCAATATTGGGTGTAAGTTTACAACGGAACAGAAAAGTAGTAGAAGAAATATGACGTAAGTCGAAAAGAAAGCCCAGCCTTACGCCCCCTTATACCTTCCAGTGAAAGAGAACCCGTCGCAGCCAGAAAAATCCACCCTAGGGCTAAGGGACTGCGACTGTACCCTCCTGTGGCATCTCGTCAATGTGGGTTTCTCCCTGGACAAAACCAGCAACCATACCTCTACAAAAGCCCGCCATTCACTCCTATTACCGCACCTTTCTTCTCGCATCTGCCAAGCCACATTCCTCTAATTCAGGCATTCCTTTACTGACACAATCCACTTTTCTTCGGTCACCCCAGCCGGTCGATTCAAAACACACTCACCACTATACACCGGGTGTAACCAACCGACTATCGCAAATGTTCACTTTCCACGCTGACCAAACCATCTACCGTAATGTACTCTCGTTTTGTTATTCTCTCATTTACTCATTTCTTCACACCACACAACCCCTAGCACGTTCATTTCTCATTTATAATTCGTCCCCACAACTTGCACCCTGAGATTGTCATCTGAACACATTGACCTTAGATCCTTACCTCTTATTCCAGACCATATGGTTTCACTACTGTGTACATTAACACGGGTAACCAACATACCCTCATACAAGACCCTAGCGCACTCAAAACTTAAGTCCTTTTACATCCACGCAAAGTTTATTACCATGAGCTACCTTCTACCATTCACATCTTTCTTACTACACTCTCCATCATATCCGTTCACTTTTCATCCAACATATATCCTAAATATTTAAACTCAAGACACTTGTTCCAGTTGCTCACTATCAAACATAACCTCGCACCGAGGAATGTCTTCACTCACAACCATAACCTTGCTCAATTATCTACGTTTACTTTCAAACCACTCCTTTTACACACCCTGCCAAATCCCTCTATCAATTATCTCTCAATTATTTGTCAGATAAAAGATTGATTCTCATGACATTTATTGCTTGCATTATTTCTACTTGAAATGTTTCCTCAGGATGATTCCATCTTTCCTGAAAAGGAAAATGTAAATGAAACCTATAAAGTGTACACTTTCATTGACATAAACTTAAAACAGAACTATCTATAATTTATAGCCTAGAAGAATTTCGTTCTATGTCTGGAGCCATAGCTTTATTCGATTTCATTACAGAAAATCACTTGGAAGCCACTTTTAGTAAAAGTGTGAAACTATTAAAAGTTTTAATAACCATTCCGATGACAACGTCCGAAGCAGAGCGCTGTTTTACTTATTTAAAAAGGATTAAAACCTTTCTTAAAAACACCATGGGGCAAGAAAGACTTTCCCGCCTTAGCAATGCTTTGTCAGGAAAGACTTTATTATGGGCATGCAAGATTTTAATAATAAAGTAGTGATTGATAAATTTGCTCAATCAAGAGTGGACTTTTTAAATAAAAGAATTGTAAAGGGTGATTACCTGCTTTAATAATTGTAAAATTTTGTAATTTTCTACATTAATAATATTTACGATCGCAAACACATATACACACACACACACACACACACACACACACACATATACATATATATATATATATATATATATATATATATATATATTTAAATATATATATATATATATATATATATATATATATATATATATATATATATATATATATATATATATATATATATATATATATATTATGAGATGATGATATAAGT
>JABUQX010082617.1:5000-12500 GCA_015478945.1 Trachelipus rathkii | reverse complement strand
TGGACTGGTTCGGCTATCCCAAGTCAAATCCAATACTGAGTTTTCTTCAACATAGTATTCAAAGAAGCGCAATGGATCCAATGACACCAAATACGTCTGGTAGCTCAAGCGATAGAACACTCGCCTCAACATAAAACCGAGAGATCTCAGGTCGTACCACTGAAGTCGGGACATGTGATGTGTGAGCTGATTCTTTCTTGATACATCTGTGACATACAGATTATAAAAAGTTGAGAGTCAACACCCACCACATAAGATCTAGAGCTACTACGCCCAGTGACGGTGGTGATTAAGCTGTAGTAATAAATATTATGATAATATTAAATTATATTATATATATATATATAATAATATAATATATTAGTATATTAGGTGTCACTTGTTAAATCTTATATAATATATATATAATATATATAATATAAAAAATATTATAATATAAAGTATAATATATTATTATGAGGTATTATGAATAAACCCTGTTTAAAGTTCTATTATTGCAGCATGAGTACGAAAGAGAGAGAAGAGAGACGAGAGGAGAGAGACGTAGGTAGAGATTGAGAAGAGAGCTATCGATCCTTATTACAAAAAAGTTCTAAAATGAGAAGGTAAATAAAAAGTATCATTTATCTTTGATTTTATTATATTTAATTATTTATATCCATAAGTATTTATAGTATGGATTTTAATTAAAATTTTATCTAAATAAATATATTGAATTTAATTAATGGTTTTTCTACTATCCTATATTATATTATTATATATATTATGGAGTCATATATCTAAAATATATTACATATATAATAAAGATATTATATAGAATCACCTATACTACATGCTATTATCAATTATTAGTATAACTACTTTATTTAAAATACTTATTTTATATTCCTGAAATATAATTAATATTTACTTAAAAAAGCATTAAAATGAATTATAATAAGAAATATATTTTTATATTTTTTTAAATGAAATGGTATTATTATAAACATAAATAACTACCTATATATAATAAATATATAATATATATATATATATATATTAATATAATATATATAATATTAATATATAATATTAATATATATTAATTAATATATAAATTATATATATATTATAATATATATATAATTATAAGTATATATATATAATATATATAAATATATATTTATATTATATATATATATATTATATTATAATATATATATATATATTATATATATATAATATATATAATCTACATATATATTAATATATATTAATATATAATATATATAATATTCACTATATATTATAATATATATAATAAATATAATTATATATTATATATATATAATATATATATATATATATATATATATATTATTATATAGAGAGAGAGAGAGAGAGCTGAAGGAGGAGTCAGATGTACCTGGTGGATGAACTCGTTAGGTTACGCGTAAAGTCAGAGCGTGAAAGTGATTCATCTATAAGAGAAGCTGTGCACAGGCTCCAGGGTCGAATAACATTGAGGCTCGATATAATAGATATATTATATTTAGGGGTTATTTTAATCCAACCTCTCTTATATAATACTATATAATAAAAAATAAAACGAACATAGCGAAAGAGATAATTCTAATATATTTATTTAATTATAGACATCATTATTATCCTTGATAATATAATAATTATTATAATATATAATATATAAATATTATATATATATAATAATATATAATATATATAAATTAATATAATATATATATATATATATTAATATATATACTAATAATATAATATTAATATAATATAATATATTATATTTTATAATATTATAATATATTATATATATATATATAATATTTAATATATATATATTTATATATTATATATATTATTAGTATATATATATATTAATTATATTATATATATATATATATATATATATTATTATATATTATATAAATATATATATATCTTGTATATATATATAATATATATAATTATATAATAATTAATATATAATAATATACTTAATATTATATATATATATAATTTAATATATATAATATATTATATATATTAATATTATTTATATAAATATATATTAATTTATATTAAATATATACTATATATATATATTTTATATTATATATTATATATTATATAAAATATTTAGTCTGGAATTACCTAACAAGTTTCTATGGGCTACTATAATATCGATAAAGTATTATTATATATATATATTTTTTTTATCAAATCCCGATATTAATAATTTTTACAATTAAGTTTTACCGGTAGTAATATATTTGAGTTACACTAGAACTCAGGTTACTACGCCTGAACATAAAATTGTTAAAATGAATTACTAATTATATGTTTAAATATTAAATAGTAAAAGTCAACATTCTCTATATGATACTTTAATATATATATATATATATATATAATAAATATAAATATCTATATATATTATATTATATATTAATTATTTATATATATAATTATATATAATTAATATATTTAATATATTAGATATATATTAAATATATATATATATATATATTATATTTATATATATTATATAATAATATTATAAATAAATTAATATAATATATATATATATATAATATAATATATATATAAATATATATATATTAATATATCTATATATATATATTAAATATACATGTAATTTAATATATATATATATATTTATATAATAATATATATATATATTATTTTTATAGTCAAAGAGGAATACGGTGAGGGTAGGGGTAGTGTGAAAAATTTGAATCTATTGGTCCCCTATTGATTAATTGAATATTTTATTATTTATAAAATAATTATATATATAAATGAAAGTATAATACTAATAATAAAATAACTGTATTATTGTTAATTTATATTATAATGTTTATTATAATTACGTTACAACAATATTTATTTATTTATATTATTATATATTGTTGTAATCATATTACAAATATATAATTAATATATATTATATAATATTAAATATACGACTTTAATCAAATTTGTATTACAATGTAATTTTATATACGCTAGTAATCATAGATCACTAGATGACAAATGTAGATGAGGTTATTTGATAGGTAGTGGCTGTGATTAGCGTTATTATATATAATAATTATTAGATTAATATTAATAGAATTTTAATAAATAATTAAGATAAAAGTTAAATATGAAAATATTTTTTATATATAAAAATATAAAGTTATTAAAACTTTATATTTTTAATTATATAAAGAAAATCATATAAATATATATTATTCATAGGTTAAAAGAAATTAGGTGTATATACTAGTTATAAACACTCATATAGTATTAATGTTTTTAAAAAAGAAATATTTAATTGAAATATTTCTATATGAAATATTATATATATTGTAAGACAGAAATTTTCAATATTAAAAATAATATGATATTTAATCTTAAATTTATAAAATTTAAATAAATTAAATGTGATTATAAGTCCTACTACTTTAAATTTAATTTTGGCCCCGTGTATCGACTGTGAGTACCACTCTACCATTATATCTATGTGTATATTACATTTTAATTAATAAGTAATTATATATTTTAATAATTTACATTCGTCATTAGTTATCAATTATTATTTATTATGTAGTTATATATTATCTTCTTATTTTATAAATATATTAATATTATATTTATAATATAATTATTTAGTTTAATATTATAGTTTTTGGCTCATTTAAAGCACCCAAATAATATCATGTATTATATTCTATTTGAGTATTAATAATCTATTTTATTATTGAGTTTTACTTATAACTTAAAAATATATTATATTATGTTACGAAGGAGATGCAATATCTATGATTATATAGATATTCATTCCTTTTTTTTCATACTTAAATTAAGTATTATTTTTATTATTCTTTATTTTATAATATATTTTATTTATTATAATTTTTATATATATATAATTTTATTATTAAGATAAAATCATATTAAATTTATTCATTATATTATTTATTATATTAATTATTATAAATTACACTGTTTATGAACTTTTGTGAACTCACCTCTATAATTTAATGCTTGAACTCATAACATCTTTTATAATTAAGTATTTGTGATATGTAATCTAGTATTATAAGGATATCTAACTTATGTAATATAAATAAAAGATTATTTTCTAGTTCTTATTTATTATTTTATATATACTATAGTATAATCAGTTAGTAGAGCTCGTTGGTCATTATTTATTGAGTTAGAGCAAATCATTATATATAGAGTTAATATATTATGAGTCAATAACTTATTAGTCCAATTCGTAATTCTAAATATATAAACTTATTATGTAATATTATATGTTATTATTTAATTATATCTCTAGCTCATCATAGAATTCATGAAGCATAATATATAATATATAGAAAATCTTTGAGCTTATAATTATTATGTTAAGGTATTTCTTATTGTTTTAAATTGGCATTAATTTATTATTATTCTGCTCATGTATATTTATATTATTAGATATTCAAATTAATATTAATATTATATAAACTCAGCCAAAAGCATTGTATATTAAGCTATAGTTTAAGGGACCTGTATGATGTGTTTTTTAAGTTATAAGAGATAGTGTGAGTATAGAAATAGAAAGGGGATATTTAATTATGGAAATTCTAAATATTATTATTTATTTTCATATATAAATCATATATTAAACTCACCTACTCATTAAATTGCTATTTATGGCATCTCTCGACCTAAATACACCAAAATATATAGTACACATAGTATGAGCTCTAGCCACTGACTCATATCTTTGTATTAGGTTAATTAGTATAACTATATACATTTTATTTCTTTACAATTATATATTATTATATATTTAATAAGTTATTTGTTAACTTTACTTATTAGTTATAGTTGGCCAAATTATTATATTATATTAAAAGTATTCGATATCTCTCTGTGCTATACTACTCTATCATATAATTTTGTCATAAATATTCATAGAAGCGAAGAAAATTATTTTATTAGAATAATAGATACAGGAAGTTGATCTTCAGGGTAAGTTCTCCTCTGATATTGTCATATAACTTATTATGATTCTAACTATACTTTTAGATAATATATATTAGATAGAATACAACTTTTTCTAGTCAGTTTGTGAAATACTTTAAGTTGGAATGAACGTTATGGCAAACAGATATAATAGTGGTATACTGTCCCCTAATAGTATCACGTTAACTGGTTTTCACAGTGCTTCTTTATATTATGTAAGTATATTATAATTATATATTTTATATCTGATAATAAACAAAATTTATGATTATGACATACAAAGCATATAGTTATGGTCAATATAGAGCTTGAGGTAATAACCTTTGTAGTGATATGATTTGGTACCTGACTATAGGTTATTATTAAAGCCTTTAAACTCTAGGTATTACTTCTCACCATATCAGCGTGAGAGATATAGTTATGGTGTAATCAAGGCTTGAGCGTAACAAAGATTATACTTAAGTTGATATTATAATTATCTTGTAACCATAAATACTATGAGTTTTATAATACTCCGCTCTCTTTTGAAGCATTGATTCTATTATTATAGTTGGTACTATTTATGCTAACTGGAATTTAGTTGAGTACGGGAGTTTTGAGAGCCCTCTCTTATTGAGGTAGTTTATTATATAATGCTACTTGAGCTCGATACTAGAGAGCTCTCACGGGTGATCAACTTTATAATGGAGTACATTTAGGTAATACTTATTCTTAGATTAATTGGTATTACGCACTATTTAAACAGGTATCTTTTCTTACTCTATATTTGAGCATAACATATATTTAGTTGACACTAAGCTAACTAGATATCAATTTGATGATAACTTATAGATTTATATTTACCACTACTAAGGTAGTATGTAAATATAACCGTTTCGTGAGCTATTTATAACTCAAAGCTATACATCCTCATCAGATCAGTGTTATAGTTTGGTATACTTATTATTAGGTCGGCGAGAATACCTCAAATTACTATTTATATGGTACTTAACATAATTTTTGAGTAGTATTACCCTTTGTAGCGTTGTTGGTACTGCCGCTTAAAATGTAAGCAGGCTCTCCCCTCATTTAGTTGCACTAGATTGACTAGTAAATTCTAGTTTGTACTGGTATCTGTTTCCCCTTATCCCGGCAGGTGATACACCAAACTTGGTAGTCCAAGTTTGCCCATTATGTATTGTATTTTTATTTCTATTATCACATATATTATAGTATAAATATACGAACCTATATAATTATTCATAAATAGCTATATTATTATACTCTCACCGAATATTATTATACGATAACATCACTCAGTATTTTAACTAATATTTTTTATATTATAAAACATATATTTTATCAAGTTTTTTCCCCAATGTTAAGTAACTATTTTAATCTTATTTAATAATACGTCTTATTATTAATAATAGTTACAAACTTTAACATTTATAATATATATTATATAAAAAATATATATATATATTATACATATATATTTAATATAATATATATTAATAATATAATATATTATTAAATATATCTAATATATATATATGTATATTAATCTATATAATATATAATATATATATATATATTATAATGATAAATATAAATATATTATATATATAATATTAAATATATATTATAATTATTAATATATATATTAATAAAGATAACAGTTATTTATTACAATACATTTTGAAACCACAAATCATATATATTATATATATATAATATATATATATAATATATATATAATATATATATTATAATTAATATATTATAATATATATATATATATTATATAGTTAAATATATAAATAAAGGACTATATATTTAGTGTATATTCACATTATCTACGAAGTTATATATTATAAATTACATAACTATATAAACAATCCGCTTTAATTACATTATTTATGATCGTAAAACTCACAAGCAAATAATACCACATATATTTAATTTAATATATATATATATATATTAATATGCTTTAGACGGTATTAAAATTTTTTTTATAAATAATTTATGTATAATATATATCATACATTTTTTTTTATTAAAAAATTTTAAAAGCTAACAAAGGAAGAAATGGAAAAAAAAGATATTCAAAATATTTTTATTTCATTTTTTTGTTTAAATTTTTTTTTTTTTTACCCCTTTTTTTTTATCTACTTGCGCCGCCCAGCCATAAAATAAAAATTTTAATATTAAAATTTTTAAAATAATTATTTATTTTTTTTATTATTTTTTTTATGTTTCATAATTTATTTTTATTTATGGACACGTGCATAGAGAGAACGTTTAATCACATAAATTGTTGTTTAATTTTAAAACCATATGGTTTAAAACCATATGTGAGTTTAAATCACATATAAATAATAACCATAGTTATATTTTAAAAACCAATTAAAACCAATGCATAAATATCTATATAAAATATATTTATTAATGATATTTCTTTAAGTATCATGTGTATTA
>JABUQX010082616.1:0-44393 GCA_015478945.1 Trachelipus rathkii | reverse complement strand
AGATCATGGGCGCACACCTCCATGCCAGAGAGAATTAGTCGCGCTTGGCACACTCCTAGAACTTCCACGAAACTTATCAATCTATGAGAAATCAAGAATACGACTGCATCGTCGGACTTGCATTCTACTATTCAGCATTCGAAGGGCCAAAAACGTTTCTCCAGTTGTGGGTCTTTCTGCAGAAGATGAAGGATAACATTAAACAATATGAGATTTGATCAAGAACCAGGGAGAAAATTTAAAGAATAAGAAAAGATAACAAAATCGATGCATCTCAGATCTCAAAAATATTAAAGATACGGTAGGGAGCTGACTAACTCCTCGAGTCTTCTGGATGAAAGTCAAAGCAGTTCACCCAACGGTAATCTTAAGATTAGAGGAAACAATTGCGAGTTAACGTTAAATCACCAAAAATGATATTTCGAAAAATGTGGAAGAAGGAGTCTATTTCGAGCCAAATAGTCGAATTAGATGTCAGTGAGTTAGAAACATATTACAGAACAGATAAATGTGCAGATTGGCAGGTTACTTGACATTAGATAGAATATTCGGAAAACTTTCAATCAAGACACGGAACAAACAAATCATTGAAACATTGCAAACGTTCGGCTAAAAATTGAAAGAATAATAGAGTCAACAGAGTAGAGTTCAGTCAGAGCTCAAAAAACCTAGTTATCGTTAGAATAGAGAGGTTCTAGAGGAGGAGAGTTGTTCAACAATTAAAATTAGATTAAAACTCGAGAAGGTTTACGCAAATTATGAAGAAAGGACGTATACAAAACAGCTGCAATTCGTGACGCAACCAACTTCATCACCGGAGCTTCAATGGCCTTTAAGGTGATAGAGTACGTGATAGGTATTTTTTGGGGGAACCACCCTAAAGGCTTCCCAGGAACTAATCGCGGGCGGCAATTTTTCCCATTTTTATTTTCTTTTTATAAGTGTTGTCTGTAATTGCATTTCCTTGTGTGTTTTAAAAAAGCTGCTCAATGTAAAAAAAATGTATATGGCGCAAAAGGTAAAACAATTGGCACTGGAGTGCCCATGTTGTACTCTAATACAGTGCTCCAAAGTGGAAAAAACGCGTACCCAGGGTACGCAAAGTGATACTTTGGGTACACAAAAATTTCTAAATAGCACCAAAGGTAAATATTAAATGGCCATATAAGATCATACATAAATAATTAGAGATTATATAATATATATCTATGATTTATATATGTAATTTTTATATATGCAAAAGACACAATAAAAAATAAGTACTACTTATAAATTATTATAATTCCGTTATATATATTATATATACATTATATATATATTATATTATACTATATATATATATATACTAATATATTTATATGTATATATATATATATTAGTATAATATATTATATATTAATATATATATATAATATATATATATATACTATATTATTTTATAGTGGTGAGGCGTATGCGTGATCTAATTTGTATATGGGATATATAAATAATTTAAGATAGGGTGCAGGAAATGTTTAGAATGATTTAAAGGAGGTGAGTGGAGGTGCCTACTATTATATGCGGTGATTTGTTTTTTGTTGATCTGAAAAATCGAAGGATTGTAAGAGAAAATTTGGTAGGGTGAAAAGAGTTTAAAAGCTAACGTAAATAAGATAAGGTTAGGTTTGAGTAGAACACGTCTCAGTGTAAGTTATTTAGATGTGGCAGCTGAACAAGTGTCAGAGTTAAAATTTAGGATATGTTGTGAAAGAACTTATCCAGAAGTTAGTAGGAAGAAGTCCTCCTAAATATTCCATCACAAAGGCATTCAATTGTTTGGTAAAGGACACGTCTTGAGTGCGCTAGTCCAGCAGGTATACTGTTACCTGCGTTAATGTATAGTTAGTGAGCTATGTCTGGAGTAAGAGCTTATAGCATCTAAAGTTCAATTGGTTTCAATACATCTTAGCCTGTTAGAGTGTTGAGAATAATTGATAAATTGAGAACGAACTAATAGGAGAGTTATTGTGTGAGAAAGAGTAAATGAGGAAATAAATGAAAAGTATGTTGAGAGTTTTGTCATGTGGAAGGATGAATGATATCGATTGGTTAGCTGAATGTATAGTGTAGTGGTTGGATCACCGGCTGGGGGACAAATGAAAAAAGTGGGATGTCATTAAGGAATGTCTCGAGGAAAATGTGAGCTCTTGCGAGCGAGAAGAAAGTGCATAAAAGGAGTAAATGGCGGTGTTGTGAGGGGGTATGGTTGTGCCACCTGGGCCAAGGATATAACCTTACACTGACGACTTATGCCAGATGGAGTCGTCGCGTCCGTGAACTATAGTGTTTTGACTTAGGGATCTCACCAATAGGTATAAAGCGGTAGGCTGGGCTTTCTTGCTAATTTGTACTTCTTCTACTATTTTTTTTCGTGCTTGCAGACACTTATCCCAGGTCTTGAGAAAAACTGGTAGATATATATTATATATTATATCTATATAATATATATATTATATTATATATATATATATTATTATATATATTATATTATATATATATATATATATTCTATATATATATAATATATATATATATAATATATATATTAATTATATATTTAATTATATAATATATATATTATAGTATATACATTAGCCTTATAGGTAACACTTATAATTATTTTATTATTTAGGGTACTCGATCAAAAAAAGTTGGAATCCTGCTCTAAGACTCATAATTGCTTAAATTTGTAAGTTTCACTTCCTCGGAGCAAATATATAATATATAATATATACAATATATTATTATATATATATTATATATATATTAATATATATATATATATATATATATATTATATTTAATATATATTATATATAATTATATATATAAAATATATTATATAGTTATATCCGGTCGGTCGTGCGTGGTGCCAACTTATTGGTGCGGTCGGTGCGCTGTGGTTCCTTCCCGGCATGCGGTTCGTGCGGTGCGCATTGCAAAAGAGCGGAGGTGGGTCGGTGCGGTAAGTACGTGGCGTGCGGTTCTACGTGCTCGACCTTCCGTGCGGAGCGGTGGGTCGAAAAATCCGGTGCTCACCAACCTAATTATACTATATATATATATTATATATATTATTTTGCAATCTCAAGAATTTTACGACGATGATGATGATATATACATAGATATATAATATATATAGATATCATATATATATATAAATATATAAAATATATATATAATATATATAATATAATATATATATATTTATATTATTATTTATTATATATTATATTATAATTATATGAGTGGCACTTCGCCCTTATCCGCTAGTCCCTAGTCCGCCTCTGAGCGACTACCAGAATATCACTGCGGATTAAAACGTCAGGAATTTAGCGGACCTTGCACTGCGATCAAAAAAGTTTGCCACTTTTCCGCCCTTTTTGAAAATAAAGTATGACATATAAGAATTCTTTGTTTTAGTAAATAAATATTAATTTTATTTTAGTTTATATCTAATTTATCTTATTAAATTATTGTTTTTTAATAATAAACTCAAAACCATCTCAACTTCCTTAATGGTACCATATATTCGATAAATAACCATTTAAATTATATTTTATATAGACTATCAATGCCTTATTTACCGTCTATCTAAACTTAATTAATCATATTATTTCTTAATAAAGGCATACTAAACGATTCTGTGTAAACATATTATTATATATATATATTATATATATAATATATAATATAGACTATATATATATATATATATATATAACTATATTAATATATATATATAGTATATATAATATATATATATTATATATATATTATAATATTAATATATATATATAATATTAAAGGTAGTTAACGATAAATATCGAACGAACGATGTAATCGATTTTTATCATTATTTCAAGCAAGTATTAAGGTTTGCCAATACTTTATTTTTTTAACTGAAAGGATACCCATAATTAATCGCAAAGAGAAAAGAATTCAGTCTCTCGGCCTCACGGGGACACGGGGACTTACTCCCACCCTCTCCCCGATCCGGCTCGAGCCCTAAAAAGAATAAAAGGAAATTATAAAAAAATAATATGAAAATTAATGATAAAAAAAAGAACTTGTGGAAACCTCTCCGGATCTTTCTAATTGGGGTTTACGCGAACACGTCACACTGCAGACTGCCGCAGGTTGTGCGATCTTCGATATTACGCCACTTTATATAACTTCCTTTTATAGATAAGTCCTATATATATATATTATATATATATATTAATTATATTATATAATATATATAATATATAGATTAGTATATATATGATATTATATATATAATATATATATATATATATATATAATATTATATATATTATATATATATATATAGACCTTAAGTAAACCATGCTCAGCAAAAATAATTTATATTGAAATGGTATTAGTTTTATTAGGGTAAGAAAAAATTAAAATTTGATCATGCGATAAAAACTTACCCTTTTTTTTTTTGAGCTTCAAATTATTTATTTTCAAATCATTTATTTAATTTCTTAGTTGATTTCGACGAAATATCTAATATGTGAAAAATAATTTGTATATATATTTATCTTATAATTTATATATAATATATTATAATATTATATTATATATATATATATGAATATAGATATATATATATTATATATTATATATATATATATATATAATATTTCTTAATATATTATTCTGTTAAATTCAGAATCTTTTTAAAAATGCATGGCCAAGAATTTTACACCTTTACATAGCATAAAATTATTTCCCTAACTGTGGTTACTACTAGTACGATATAACTCTGTCCGCATTGCATGTCACCATTTTCTGACTTACTATATCATGACCAGCAAATGTCTTCGGACAATCTATATTATAATTATTATATATATAATCCGCTGCATATAATTTGGTCATCCTCTTCATATATATATATATTAATATTATATATTGTATATATATATATAGATATATGTAGAATATAATATATAATAATATTAGAGTAGGGATAGCCTTAAAAGTGCCGGTCCCAAAATCTCTTATTATATAGTGGAATTGGCCATCATCCCCTAAAACGACTTGAAGCACCTGCCTCCTCATAGATCCGGATTAATTCTATTTGTTTTGCATCTTGTTAGTCCTCCGTTATTTTTTCTAGTCTGCTTACTTTTGAAAAAGAAAATAATTAAATAATATTATGTTTAATATTTTAATAATGATTTAATATTTGGACTTAATTTTAGTTTAATAAGTTATTTGTTTCATTTATTTATTATTAATATCTTATTAGTAAGTAAGCTGTGTTATCTATAACACATAATAATTAAATTCTACATTATTAATAATAGTTTATAATAAATTCTAATGTTGTAATTGATACTGTGAATGAAATATATTTTATTTATAGAGTTTTCAAATATTTTTGAATATATGTTTGTTAAAGACAATTGTGAATAAATTGAAAGAAAATTTCTCAATTCCGAAATTTAATAAAAATGTTTAATAATTGTTTACATTTTTCGGTTGAATATAAAGGAGTAAATGAGAGAAAATTTGAGAAATTTTAATAAATTATATATATTAGATTTAAGATATTATCTGAAATAATTCTTTTTTCTATTAAAGAAGAAAAAAAAGAAACTTTAAAATTAAAATTTAAGAGTTTATGCATGCAGAATTTATAGAATGAGACTCGATAATTAATATATTATAGATGATATAATATTAATATATTATAGAGATAAGTTAGTAATAGTGAGTGAAATAAGGTAAACTCAGTGAGATAAAAAAGTTAGATAATAGCGGAATAGTCCTATCGTGTATTTAAAAATATTTCCAAGAGGAAGTTTGAAAATATTTATTTATTTAGGGATAAACAAACAATATTATATATATATATATATAATATTTTGTATATCTAATATAAATGTTATATTTATTTAATGGCTCACAGTATATATAGAAAATAATCATATATATATATAATACTTTATATATAGAGAAAATACGCAGTCCAAGTAAAAACAAATTATATATTTTATGGAATCAGTATACCGAATAAATTCTATTAAAGTAGGGGATTTATTTGGAAGATAATATATACTACTAATTTCTGTTTACTATTTTTTTATTTTATTCATTATGTAATATATTTATAAAAAAATGTAATATATTCCCACACCACATTTCTCAAGAAATACCAAGTGTTTTTTTGGATAAGTAAAAATTTTTTGTTATTTATTTTTATAATAGATTTAATAAATATAATAGGTTATAATAATATAACTATACCTTAGGTAGTATATAATATAAACTCAGTCAATAAATAGATATATTAGCAGGATCTATGGATATATTGAGTTACTCTCTGGACCTTCCCGTTGGAACGAATCAGTAGGTACGGGACAAATTGCCCCCCCGCCGGTAGATAATAATTGGGTCGCTACGAAAACCCCGCGCGTGTTTTAGTTATTATACCGGTTAGTATAGGTATATATATATATATATATATAAAGGTATTCATGACGTTCTCCTATCATATATATATATATATTATATATATATAGATATATACTATATATATAATATATATATATATATATTATATTACTAAATTATATAATTATAACATGAGAATAAATAAAGTTAAATGCAGGCGAACGTAAGCATTATTAAATGTCGGAAACGCTATTTTACGATCTGTTGCATGCGGTAAGAAAAAAATATATATAAAAAAGTCAGAATTGTGGAAAAAAATTTCGATTTTTTTCGCCATACCGGTGATAAATCCATTCTATGCAATGGAAAACTCATTATATATTACTAGGTATATATATATATATAATATAGGTAGAATTAGATATAACTATAGTATCCCCTATACCCTATATATCCTATATACTATATATATATATACGTATATAGCTATATATATATTAATATGTACATACTAACTAGTAGATATATATATATAGTATATATAAGATTGAATTTAGCAGTTAAGTTGTTCAGTCTATTGGGCCACCCATTAGATGAAAAGAAATTAAAAAGGAATAATATATAACATAAAAAGTTTTATTGCTTTCTTCAACAATGAATGCAAGCCTCCTCTTGGTCGAGTTCCTGCTTGATGTTCTCAAAATTCTTAAGTCACAACTTTAAGCTAATAAGGTTAATTACGAATAAAAAATATATTCTGGATCTGTTTTTTTTTATTTCTTGATAATTTCAATATCGAAATATAGTATATATATCTATCCTATACTATATTATATATATCTACTATAGTATATAGCTCTCACTCAGATATATATACCCTCACATTAAATTTATGGTAGTATATTGAAAATTATATATTATTTTATAATAGTATTTGTTATGTTTATATATATTATGTATATATAGAACAATTTATAATAAATATAAAAGTTTTTTTCATTTTTATAAATTTATCTCTATTTTAAATACTCAATTTATTCTCTTTTTTTTTTTTTTTTTTTTTTTATATTATATATTGGTTTTTTTTTTTTTATATAAGTGCGTAGTATAGCCTTATATCGAAAGTTAATAATAAACTCATAATAAACCTCAAAAAATTTATATTTTATTATCATATTCTGTAGCATTATCTGAGGTAATGCTCTAGCATATAGAGTCACGTAATATCATAGTATATATATATATATACGCTGATACAATATATGAGTACAAGGTAAAGTATATCATAGGTATGAGAACGTATCATTCCCGTCTTCAGATCAGAGTTAGTATAAAGACGATATGATTAGTTGAAGCAACTACCCCTCACTAGTATAACCCAAAGACCCAAAAGAGCGGGGTTCCGGATAACATTATCACCGGAGGGGTATTATAGTCACCTCCCCCTAGTCGGCCCCGGTAGATAGTAGCCCAAGACCCCGGAGTCTGCCCATCATTTGACGTATATGGACACCTATATATATAATTAACTCAATATATAAGTTAGGTATCATCTCATATATACGTCAGCATACACATGCAAAACAGTAAAATTATATATATTTATACTATTCCTGTACTTCCACCAACATCTGCGTAGGATTTCATTTGGGTAAAATGAGTTTAGTGACGATAATTCTAAAGTAAACCATCAGTTTGCTTTCAAGAAGATGAGGGAATAATGAAATGACAGTTGAAAGTACATATTATTTAATAAAATATTAAACCTTTTGTCTTGTTTGATGGCTAAAGCATGTTGCCTGAATTCTATGTTGTGCACCAATGAACGCACATCCTCTACCTGAGAATCCGTTATCTATTCTTGTAACAGCATTTATTAACCAAAGTTATCCTTCGTGCAGCATGCTACGCCTACCGCTTGAACGTCTATTTATTTAAAAATTTATGTTATTTTATTTATTTATTTATTTTTTAATAAATGAGATAATTATAAAACAAAGATCAAGTTGTTTTTCACTTCAAAGTTTTGTTTTTCACTTCATATTTGTATGCACACCTGGGAAGGATATTTTAATGGTAATTTAAATAGCAATATTCATTATTTTATTCAATTTAAAGAATTATTATTTTGCTATATAAGGAAATTTATGCATTTTTTCTTTAACAATAACTTTGAAATAGCCCAATAGCTCTTTCGTCTATCCTCCGCTCTACCTTCCTCCTCCGTCCTCTATTTTCTCAATTCTCCTTTATCCTCTTTCCTTCCTTCCTTAATCCTCCTTTTCTTAATCCTCCCTTCTTAATCTCCCTAATTCTTTTTCCACCCTTCTCACTTTTTCTTAATCCGTCCCTTCCTCCCACATTAAAAATTGCAATATCGAATGTTCCATGCAATGGAAAACTGCATAGAATATTTTTGATACTTCAAAGGAAAAATCATAACCTTTGAGTCAAGATGATTAAGTATTTAAAATGAGAAAAGATTTAATCATATTAAATTGAGTATTTAATGTCTACAATTAAATAAATTATTATTCAATAATGAAATGTTTCTGACTGATAACATAAATAAGTAAATCGCGTAAAAAAATCATATAGCACCATTTTGCTAATTAGTAAATTACAGACACCAATTGGCTGTTATAGACTGCTCATAATTTTAATTAATGTTTTTAATTGAAGCAATCGTAATATAGCGATATAGCATATTAGACATCAAAATATACATAAACTACTGAAACCCCACCTTTCTGGTTTTTTATGAATAAAAAGAAAAAAAAAAAAAAACTTTTTGTGCAGTTCACTGCACTACGTTTAGTCAATAATATATTTACTATTAATATATCGGATCCTAACCGCCAAGTATCTGTTGAAAGGTTTTAATTACAGTTGTATAAAAATAGCAAAATAATATAAGCACTTTTCCATATACCATAAAAAATAAACCCCACCCCAACAGTTAATGAAGTGACCCAGGTAGGGTATATATAGTAGTCCACTCCAAATAATAAGCACAGAATTTGTTGTGTCTGTAAACATAGCGAAAGTATATACTTGCATAGACATATGGTAAAATACATTTAAATAATATATTATTATTACAAATATAGATTAATAAAAGAAATAAATAAAAAACAGACATTTTTATCCAAGACATTTTTCTACTTATTAATCGCTAATTCATTTTCAGACGCGACATTTGAAAATGAAAGAAATATTTTCGAAGAAGATACTATATTGTTTTTAAGGCCCAAATTCGCAACACTCATAAATATGCAAATGAATCTTTAGAAATGTTCAATTCTTTAATCCTTATATTCTCCTCTTCTTTTATTCTGCTTCTTACTTTTTTTGAATATTATAAAAAGAAAATGAAGATGCAATTGAATTAAAGTATGATTACGGGGATGTAAAGAGAAGAAAAAAGTAATTATCAGCAAAACATGCTAAATAGGAATGACGTGTATCTTTATTGAATTAAGAATAGTGTGCAAGGATGCATATTTTCATTTTAGATAGTACAGCGTGAATATTTTATATATAATATTTATTTGCTTAATAAATTGCATTCAGAATTAATAAAGGCTGACTTTCAGGCCAAATTATTAGGAATCTAACCTGAATTAAATATTATATTCGTTTCCTAGAGAAATAATATATTATATTCATTTCATAGAGAGAAAAAGATATGTAACAAAAAAAAGTATGTTATTTTTTTTGTTGCACGGGTCACCTAATAGAATAATGATAATATGAAGAAGAGTAAATTACCCGCACTCGTTAATAATTATTAAAATCTAGTTATTAGATCATTTGCAAATTATAAGATATAATTTTAAATAAGGATTAAGACTATCTGCTTAAATAATTAGCGGACATATCATAAAATAGAATTTTTATGTGCAATTATAGAGAGTGTCTAAAAAGAATACTGGTGGTGCAACGCCCACTCCACGAATACATTATTAGCAACTGAATGTAAAACACAATTAATAGAAAAAAATAAGACAAAAATCATTAATCACAATAAGGGTTATCAAACCTTGAGCATTAGCATTGGACTTTAAGAAACCACTGTAAGCTATTAAAAAAGATTAATTAAATTCATCCTTAAAGTAATAAATGGCCGTGGATTGTTGTAGTAGAATTAAAACGAAATTAGCAACTGAAATCTTTACATTAAGAAGTATTGAGAGAACGCGTATTATAAAAAGGTTAACAATATTTTCCTAGCCCTAACTAATAACCAATATAATGCTTTAATAATATAGAGAAATACCACAATCTTAAAATAAATCCACAAAATTTTAGGAGACAATTATATCTGACTCATAACTTAGCTTACATAGTTTATTAGCAGAGATTAATAATTCTTATCTTAAAGCGATTCGTTTGTTGCATTTTTTGTTCAACATTAGTTATTGTTTCATAGATTCTTGATTTTTTTCCACACTATAATTTTTCTTATCTTTACTAGTGAAATTTAGTGTATATTATGTTATCATCACAAGACCACGTCTACAATTCACACACACTCTCTACACTCACAAGTCATACAAAGTATATATATATAATAGAATATATATATATATTAAAGATTTAATATATTTTACTAAATAATATTTAGATATTATATTATTGTAATATTAATATAATATAATATAATTATAATATATATTATAAATATACTATATATATAATTAATATAAAATTAATTACTGGAACTGTAATGACTATATTAATGGAAAGTCGCAACTATAAAATTATAAGAATTTTAAGGAAAGAAAATAACAAAGATAAAGTTCTAAGAAAGATAATTATAGAGATTTATAAATATACTAGTAAAGGTAAAGAATGAGTATATTATCTATATTATATATAATAAGTAATCTAATATATAAAAATATATACTAGCCAATCTTATTCATTTTTTAAAGGAATATATAACAATTTAGGTTTATTATCAATAAAGATTGTTATTAGTATATAGTATATATATATATATTTACGATAAATATAAATAATGCTAAATGGAAATAAATAGTATTATATGAAAAATATAATATTTTAGGTACTATTAGCGAAGCTACTTTAACCATAAATAATATATTTTGTTCAAAGTAAAATTATATGAATAATTAAATAATATCATACAAAATATATACATTAAATATTAGCATATCCATATTGGTTTGTGAATTAGTTTGTTTTAATATATAGTTGCATTTATTCTTCTATCACAATTGTATTACTTATTATGATAAGAATATAAATATTCGGTCCATCTATTTTTCTTATAAATAAATAGATTATTTCTTCTTATGTACTCTACACTATAAATTCTTAGTAGGCACTAGGCTATTAAATAATCACCTACGCTACTTATTTTAATACTTTACAGTATGACCTTGAGAATCTTAAACCCCTACTGCTCAACCCGCAGAGCGCATAATCTAGCAATCTGGAGAGGCTTCTAGGGGGGTCACTTCTATATTAAGCAATTACCCGAGAGATTGACTGTGTTGCCGAAAGAACCCCAGCTGAGAGCAGGAGAATACGAAGTGTTCTTATTCTGCCTCAAACGCCAGACAGTGTAGTGAACCTTGGGACCCTTATTTAATCCCTTGAGATTTTTGGTAGGAGTGTAGACAATCTCATCAGCCTGACTCATACATGTATGTGCTTTTAAATAAATTATATAAAAATAATCATAAAATTAAAAAAAATGAAAGAAAAAGGAAACTTAAGCTAATATCCAGAACCCAATTATACACCACAGCCAACCCAGATGAACAATTAAGATTTTTATCATGAGTCATACCTATACCCAAACATAATACTCCATACAGAGTCATTCATTCCCGCGATGCCCTAAAGATGAAAATATGTTGGTCCATAACCTTAAACATAGGGCCCGTAAAGAGTACCTAATTATTGGAAAATGTTATATATAATTATAATTATATATATATATTATATATTATTTATATATATATATATTATATATTAATTTTAATATTAATATGATTAAATATATTAGAATATATATTTATTAATAATTATATAATATTATATATATATATATATTAATATATGAATATAAAGATATACTTTAGTGAACATGTGCCGAGAATTTGTAACATAAGTCATGAGAAGGGCCCAGCCAGTGAGTGATGGTGAAGCGATCTGATCTTAAAAATACAAAAAAAATAAGTATAGATATTAAATACGGGGTGATTTAGTGGCATAGAATTCTGCACCTAACGAACTTTATTTACACATTATTATTGGTTTTACTCTAAACTATTAAATAAAAAAATTAAACCTCAGGCTTCTTCTCCATAAATGAGCAGTTCTATTTTTACTGCATTTGATCTATATTGGCATATATAAAAATGTTATCTTTATATCAAAACCAATTAAATTCTAATACCTGCATTTTAAATAACTCTCAGAGAATAAAGATAATAAAATAATAATAATAAAAAAAATAGGATATATTGAGTACCTTAGTGTGAACTGCCAATTACTTTTATTGCATTCTACCTATCCTGCTGAGCACTCCTTTAAGAGTACGCAGCGAGCGCCAGAAATATCCCGTTCTAATTAATCTTATTTTTGACCTTCATGATTCCATATAAGGTTGGATGAGTAAATGATGAAAAAGTAAGTGAAGGAGGAGGAGGAAGTGAGGCTAGAGAGAGGAAGGTACAGATAAGTCTTCGTAACATTTTTCTTTATTTAATTCATATTACAAATCAAAAATGATGTAGGGATAATATTCAACGTGATTAAAAGGTTATATAAATAGCAAATATCGTAATATTATGTTATATACATAATTATTGAAAAATCAAACCTTTACTATACACATATTATAATAAATAATTCATTTTATATATTATATAATTAAATATATATATATGAAATATATATAATTATATAATAATATATATATATATATTATATATATATATTAATAATTTTTAGTATATCTTAATATATTTAATATATATATATTATTATATAGTATTTTATATACTATAATTATATATATATATATATATATATTTATACTAATAAGATATATTATATATATATATATATATAATATATATATAATATATATTATATAGATAATTATATAGATATTAAATATAGATATATATAATATATATAAAGTATATATATAATTTATTATTATATATAAATATATATAATAAGATTATATTATATATAAATATTATATATTATATATAATTTAAATGGCATATAGTCGGCAAAAGGGTATCGAATCCTAGTTCGTGATCCTTAGGTAGAAAATTAACCTAGAAAGTCCTCATACTTCAATAGCGCTATTGCAGCAGATGCTATCCACTACAAAAATTACTTAAATAATTAATATATATAAAATGTAATATAACAATTATACATATACATATTTGATATTATAAATTATATAATTTATATATATATATATATATATATATATATATAAATTGAATAGAATATATGAGTATTATATATAATATATATGATTGATATATATATGATATTTAATATAATTCAATAAATATAGTTATATTTATAGATATATATATATTGACTTCTGCATTATTGGCAGTCTTTGTCTTAATTTTTACTTTGTTGAACATAACATAACATCACTTTTTTTTCTCTAGCCCTTACTTCTTTGCTCTTGACCAAAAATCAAGTGTTTTTCGGCTCTGAAAGTAAACCTTATTCTGTTCCCTTAATTGTTTCTATCAACACTTTCAGCCAAGAGAAGTGGGCAACGACATTGCTTGCTCTTTTGTTTCTACTTTAAAATTTATTTAATTTTCCACTTTGTGGCTAAAGTTTTGTTGCCAATCTATGACTAAACTTTATTTGTTCTGTTTATAAATTACCCTTTATTGAAAAGGGCTTCATATATTTAAAAAAAAAGTAATCCCACTGAATATCTTAAATTCTTCGACCATTTAAGAAATTTTCATTTTGGGTGATCTCATTGTTCACCATCGTCAATGGTTTTCTTCTAGTCCTTACGATAGAAACAGTGAACTTGATTCAGTTTCTTTGAGAAGATGGTGCAGCTCTCTACTCGTATCCCTGGTCATTTTAGGGATATTCTTGACCTTTCTTTATTTTCTAATCCTTCCCCTTATAATATTGAACTTTTTCCCCTCTGGGTTCCTCTCATCACAATCTTATCTTTGTACCTGTTCTATCTGCTTATGTCTTGCACAGGAAAAATCCACACCTGCTGCAAATAAAAGTTTACTAATATATATATATTCTATCATATAATTAGTATATACATAAATTTGGTTGAATATATCTTAGTTTCAATAAAATTAATAAATCAAAATATCCCCCTAGTGTCCCTGTGCTATATGTTAATAGAGATATATTAAAGTCAGTAGAATTATATTAGTGAGTACGATAAATATATAGCCCCTAATGACCTCCTATATTAAAATAGGTTATAATAGTAGGAATTATAATATGTACTAATAATTTCATTTATAGAAATAATAATTAATATATATTATATAGTTATGAGAATATTGATAGTAAACCAATAAGAATTAGTAAGAAAAATTATTGAATTTTTTTTATATAGATATCTATTAAATCATTTAAATATATTATAAATATTTATTTATTAATAATAATATAATGTAAATTAGTATTGAATAAAATTAATATACTATATCATATCCGTGTGGACGATCAAACTGGCATATGTAGAGCGATTCGAGCGAAGATGTGAGTCGACTGGACAATCCGACGTTGTAAGGGTGTGAGGGGCAGTCGGCGTGTAAGGAACGGTGTGGCAAGGTCGACGGAGTTCGAATCCTAGTTCGGATCTAGGTGCCTAGAAAGTGATACGCTAGAAAGTTCCTCTCCTCTGAATCAGGGCTATAGGCCCGTTGAGGTTGAACTTTTTTACATAAAAAATGGTAATATAATATATATAATATAATATATATATATAATGGTACTATTATAGTATAAATATTTTAATAATATATAAGATATAAAGTAAATAGTGAATATATTAATATATATATATAATATATATGATGATATATATGAATAGAAGATATAGATATATATAGAATATAAATTATGTAGATTATATATGAAATAGATATATACAAGTTTGGTTGTCTGAAGTAGCTCGTGAATATTACCTCATTGATGAATAGTAACTATTGCCTCTTCTGGTAGTAGGTAAACCCTATGCTACGTTGAGCAGATGGACTATGGCCAATGATAAATTTCTCTCAGAATGTCAGTAGGAAAGGATTCTACTCTTTCCTTTCACACATAAACAAATCCTGCGAATCATACGGACGCTATGATCAATAAACTACTGGTTCTTAGTTCGCATTTTAATCTATATATTACGTAAAGAGAACGTCGCAGTATAGGGCTGTAATACCACGTCTTCATACGTCAGAAGAACAGAGCTGAGTCTGAGGTAGAACATATAACTATTTATATTTTGATATAAATCTCAAAACTATCCGTCCACGTATCGCATATTCGTCAAAAATAATTTTCCATTCCTTTGTTCTTCTCACATACTGTGTGAGAGCAGTTATGTGCAAAAATTGTCAATCGACAACTAACAAAATTTTGTCTTGAATCCGTCCTCCGTGTTCCTTTCCTACGCAATCTTTAGCATCTATTCAGGCTGTGCCTTATGGCCGCTTCTCATGAGTTTCTGAACTCAATAGTTGCCTCAAAGTCGAGAAATACCACTATTACTACCATCCTCACTTACAACCATGACTGCAATGACGCAATTGAGCTTACTGAACTCTCCTGGGCTGCTCCGAGGTATCTCATTTGTTGACGAATTAACTATCTCTGAGATTGTCTCTCCAAACGCACTATATCTTCAGCGGTGGAATTGTGTCTCGCTTGCAGTCCTCTCTCTCGTTACAAGAACTACCTCGGGCATTCTCGCTGAAGCTCCTTCGGTGTGGTTTCCACCATAATCTCTAATGGCTACTTCATCCTCTCTTCATCTACTCATGCTCTTTCTATCACTGCAACTTTCTGCTCTTCTCTCTCTCCTCTCTCTCGGTCTCTGCTCAAATCTCTCTATATACATACTAACATACTCAATCAATACAATTCAATTCTCTGTCATCCTCTCTTCTTAACATATTAACTAACTTACAAAAATAACTGCGACTGTAACCTGGTGAACGATTTTTTTATTTATATCCGATTATATTGATTGGGCTTAGTCTTCTGTTATATAATATATTAAATATATATTATTTATATATTATATTATATATATAATAATATAGATATTAATATAAATATTATAATAGTATTATATAGATTAATAATTATATATTTAAATATATAATATATATATATATATACAAACATGCAAACCGATTTCCAGATAAAATAAACTTAGTAAATATAATTATATAATAATAGTATATAAATTAATAAGAATCTTGGGCGACCAACCAACGTCCTCATGGTTTCAGAGGTGATTATTTGTCATTTATTAGTTATTGTTTTAATTATAAATTTCAAAATCTAAAAAATAGAATTTTCTTAACCTTTTTTCACATTTATTTCTTTTATAATGTTTTGGTAATTTTCGTGTTTTCTCTATAAAATGTCTTCAGTTGTGCCCCTATATAATTATATTATATAAATATATCATTAATATAATAATATATATATATATATATAATATTAATATATAGATATAATTATATTTATAGATATATATTATAATATACTATATATATATATATATATGAATAATATAATATATATATATAAATATATATAATTAAATATAATATTAGCATATTTATGTTATTATGTTATAATTTATGAATATAATATATTATAATATATTCAACTATATTTATAAATATAAATTAATATATAAATGAACCTGTAAAATATATCATAAACGGAATCATAATAAGCCCCGCTCATTTCTCTCCATATATCACGTCACAACTCGTGAGTTATAATATGTCGTAGCGAATAGTATCATTTATTTTATTTTTATGTTTAGTAAGGAAACATTGCAGTAAAATAAAGATAAAGAAGTTGAAGATGAAGAAAAAGAAAAGATGAGATGAAGAAAATAAGAATAAGAAGATGATAAAAGAAAGTTAATTTATAAAGAAGATTTATAAATTAATTATTATATTGTATTAGTGTAATATTAATTATATTAATGTAGTTATTTAATTTGTATTATTATTTTGATTTATATTCTATTTAATTTATATTTAATTAGTTATATTAATTGATATTAAATTTATTATTATATTATTTATGGATTTATTAATTTTATATTATTAATTTAGTTGTAAAGTATGATTTCTTTGTGTCATTTGAAAGTATGTTTGTTGTGTTTCTTTTTAGATGTGTGTTAATCTTATTATTATATTTCGTAGTGTTGTTACTTCCAACATTTTATATCTTCTGTGTTTCAGAAATAAGAAAGTTCATAGTTTCTTTTTTATTATTATATTGTTTCCTATTTATGTTTAATTTAATATTTTATATTTTTTTTTCAGTGAAGAACTTAGTTTATTATTTGTATGTGTCTTTTTATTTTTTTTATAATTCAATAATAATTTTGAGATTTTATTATTTAATTAATATGTGATTAGTCAATTTTTCTTTTTATATTTGGTGATTAAATTTGTCATTCACTTTTTTATTATATTTCTTGTATGTTATTATTATTATTATTATTTATATGTTTATTATAGTATGTGTTGTTGTTTTTTATTATCCATGTTTAAAATTATTTATCCCCTATCCCTGTATTCTATTTATTGATTATTTACAATTTTTAAAATTTCAAAGAATTGAAAAGAATATGCATTATTTCATTTGTTCAATGTGAATGATTTGAATGTATTGTTAATTTCCATATATAGATATTTTTTTGTTTCCGCATGTATAACTTTCAATTACTTATTAAGTTATGGCTATTTTGGTTCTTTCGTGTAGCTTTGGAACTTTGGTGATTGTTTTCAAGAGGATTAAATAATAGATGCTCATGCGTATCATTCTTATTTTTTTTTTTGTAGTTTTTTATTAAATTTTTTTCCCAACACCTTGGTGTAAAGATTAAAATTGTTTAAAGTATATATTTATATTATAGCCATGATTTTGATAGATATCTTACTACTAAGAAACACTTTCATGGTTAGAATGATATGTCTTATTGCCATACTTGTGACAATTCTCGTAACTATCCTTCCACTATAATAAATGATAAACTCCAAAAGTATCCTTATCTTGTTGCATATTATTACACTATTTTTTATTGTACTATTTATATTTCATTGAATAATATATTAAATCTTCCGTTTCTTAATTAACCTAACATTTTTGTAAAACGGATAAGAATTACTATTTGATCATTTTTTTTATTTACTTAATTTTTTATTGTTTAATTTCGTAAATCGATAAATTAATTAGTTCAAAACAGCCTCTATCCATGCAATTAACAAAAGAACCCATGTTTTCTGTCATATTATATCTAATCTGTTGATAAATGCAATGTAATATTGTGTGTAATGTAGAAAGATGTAGAGATATGTATATCGTTGATTAAAAGATAAATTACTATGTGTGTTTTATTGACTTAAACATCTTGATTTATATTATATATATATATTTTGATTTCATTTTATAAAATGAAATCTTTTAAATATTATTTTTTGTGTCTGAGTAAATGTCCCTTTATTATATTTTCCCCCAATCTTTTTTGTCCTCTCCTCTAATATTTTAAATATTTCTAGATCTGTATCATACAGTTATAGTTTCTTGATAGTCTTTCTTTCCTTATAGGCACGAAATATTCGTTTGTCCTGTAGATTTTATTCTTTTTGAAACAGTTTCTGTTAAACCTATTCAATTCTCCTCTCAGTGCTCTTGACTTAGACCTGTTCTAATTTCTTTTTTCCCTTACGCTAGTTTTTAAATTGCCGCTGAGAAGGATTATATATAAATAGATTAATATAATCAATAACTTATTAATAATAAAGTCCCCCTATGTGTATATTATTATTATTATTCGGAACAATAGCAAAACAACTTGAATAGAATGAAGGATGATGATTCAGATGGTTATTGTATCAAGTAATTAATATAATAATGGTATTAAATACTTATAAGTTATTGATAATATATATAATAATAAATATTATAGTTTAAATGAAAGACTTTTCTTTTAAATATCTTCATTTTTAACAATAAATTGTAATGATTTAAAATAGCATCCCTAATCTTTGTGTATCATCTATTGAATATAATGAATATGTGTGAGTTTTATGCTGCAATAAGAAATTAATATTTTATCATTAAAGATATAAATACAATATAATAATTAATTAAGTAAATAAAAAATAAAAAAATGTTTTTCCTATGAACTTACGTTGGATTCCTTCAGGATGAGATCAACAATCGATAATATTACCGCCTCCTGCCGCATCCGAATCATTAAAACACGATGGAACGTCACTTCCGTCAAAGTTAATAAAGCGATGAAGTAGATTCAATTCTCGAAAGTTCGAGAGAAGGAGAGAAGAACACCAGAAATTTTTTTATTAATAGAGTGAAGAACGAAAGAAGTCGCTACAAAATACTTCCCAATATAACTTTTAATTCCAAGAGCAGGCAAGGGATAAATATAAAAAATATACTCTTTTAATGTTTTTAATAGTTTTTTAATAATAATAACAATATATATATACATACTTTTCTTTTTTTTAAATTTATGACTATTATATGATTTGTCAATTGTATCATTAGCTTTTTAATTAGTAATCCCCGCTCCTGATCATACCAGCACCGCACCTGCTACTCGCAACCCGCAACTCGCAACCGCTACCGGCACGTCTCGCATTCCAACCATCCGCCAACCTACACTTTCTGCACTCGGTTATTTTATTGGTGCATATTGATAATTTTATTTATTGAATTTTTTATATTTTACCGAAACTACCAGACAGTTCACCTAACAAAAGGAAATTAATTATACGAGTCTCTTATTATTATTTATTAATAAATTAGTATAGGAAAGTATTATATTATATTATTATTATTATATTATATTTATTATTATATTATTTTTTACCTATTATTATTTGTGGAAATAATTTAATATTTTAATTATATTATTATATTAATATTATTATTATTATATTATTATTTTTTATTAAATAAGAGGTTTGTAAATATTATATTAAGTCACAGTTTTCCAAATGTTTCATCAAATGATTGAATTTTGGACATCCCGTACTTACAAATGAATACATTCTTTCTGACATATTGCATACATTTCTTTAATACACGATTATATTTTTCATTTTAATCTTATTCTTTTTTATAATGTCATTTATATATTATTATTTTATTACTTTTTTCGTGATGTAGATTATTATGTGCAATAGCTAATTTATAGAATTTAATGTCGACCATTTTTATTAATATATATTATAATTTATTTTAATAAGTATTAACCGAAAAACTTTAGTATATTATTTATTCATGAATTATTTTTATATATTATATATATTTCTATATAAATATATTATTATGTATATATTTTTATATATAGTATATATATTATATTTATAATTTATTATATGATAATATATATATATATATATATATTATATATATATTAAATATTATAATATATATTAGAATAAATAATATTATTAATAAGTATATATATTATTAATATTAATATATTATATATTTATATATATATATATTATTTAATAAGAATATATTATATAATATATTAAGCCAATAACCCAAGGAGAGAACAGCTCATATTCTCCCACCGACATATGAGTATGCTTAGGTAATTCTAACTGGACCCTAGCCTTTTTATTAGCTGAGTTCTCTAACCAGCTGAACTACCGGGCGTTTTTATTGAATAAATAAATATAATAGAAAATACTAATTTTTTTTTAATTATTATATTCAATGATATACACATATCATATCATATTATTAATATTACTATAAATAACAAATAATATTATGAATATATATATTATATAATAAATTATAATATATTATATATATATATATATATATATATATATATATATATATATATATTAAATATATATTAATAATATTATTAAATTATTAATATTATATATTATATATAATATAATAATATATTATTATATTAATTTATTAATATATATTATATATTTATAATATATGATTATAATATATATATAATATATATATATATATATATTATATATTATAATATATATAATATATATTAATATATAATTATAATATTTTATATTATTAATATATTTATAAGTATATATATATTATATTTTATATATATTATATACTATATGCTAATATATAATATAATTATATATTAATATATATAATATATAATATTTATTATAATATATATATAATATATAAGATATATATAATATTAATATAATAGATTTTATAAGAACACTTACCATAATTAGTTGTTATTATCTAATCTAAGATACAGTGTATAATAAAGATTGATGAGTGCGTTCACAACAATGGCAATATTGCCATGCAAGTAACTTATACAAATTAACCATTATGGCGGAATTACCGTACACTGCGACGTTAATGACATCTTCCTGACACAATACTGGAATGAAATATAAGTATTATGAGATATAGAATAAGAGGAAAAAATAAAAAGACAAGGTATCAGATAAACTAACATTTCGGTCATAAAATTAAATATTGAACTATATAATTGAAATTAGAACAATATTACTTATTCTACTAAACATACATAATATGACAAGAGATGTCTAGATAATAAATAATTGAATTTAATATAACACGATATAAAGGAACTACGTAATGAACCGTAATTAAATCAAAAATATGATAATCTCAATTACTTATAACTCTTATAAATAATGCACATAGGTTTGGGATATATTTTAATGGATTTTTTTTTCTACGAGAAAAGAAACGTTTAACAGTTTCGATATTTGGATTACGAATAAAGAAACCTTACGGTCACGCGAAATATAATTTGCAAACAAACTATATTTTTTATAAATATTATAATCAATAATAATAGAATAATATTAATTTATAATATATATTAATTAATAAACCATTAGGACATCCATTATAGTCTACTTTAGAATTTCAAAATACTAAAAGTAATAAAAATATAGGACTTAATGACAAAATGAATAATAATAATAGATATATTAATAATAATATAAAAAAAATGTGAGCAACAATTTTGATATATAGATATAATAATGTATATAATATAGAAATATGAATTAATTACAATCCAGAATAAAGAAATCATGTTAAATTTAATACATGATCTTTTGTTGTATCTATTTATCTAATAAATAAAATAAATAGTGTAATAAATTTTACTTATTTTTATAATGAACCATTGAATCTAAGTAAATAAATATTAATAATATTATAAATATTTATCATCTTTTGAGACGTATTGACATCGCCATTAATACTGCACATAAATATATAAAGAACAAAATAAATTATATATAAATAAACAAATAACATATTAATATATAATGCAAATAATTAAACAGATATTAAATAAAATATAATAAGAATAATAATATTATAAATAATATAATAATTAAATAATAATTTACTAATAATTTATAATAATAATATAATAATAAAATATATAATTATAGTAATAATAAATATCATGCAATAAATAATTAAATAAGAATATAATTATATATAAAAATATAAATATTGATTAATAAATATAATAAATAATAATAATAATATAATAATAATAATATATATATATAATAAAATCATAATATTATAATTAATTTATTTTTAAAATAATTAAATATTAGTTAATAATAAATAAATTATAATTTAAAAAAAAATAATAATATAAAAAAAGAAAAAAAAGTCTAAAAAAATGCAATAAGTAAGATCAATTATAATATTTAATTACTTTTCCACTTTTTAGCTATAAATAATGAATTAACAATCTTTATACTATAAAATAAGTTTATGAAAAAAATGAAAACTTTAATAGTTAATGTTTTTTCCCTACAGCAGCTTCATTGAAGGAGCCATGAATGAGATAATAAGTGAAAAGATTTGAAAAGGTTTGTATTAGTCTTCATTAGTATGACTTTTATCGTTCTATTAGAGTAAGAATAGCTTACAGTGTGTCGGTAGAGCTATATATAATAATAAATTTTTTGTTAATTATTACATTATGTGAATATATACATAATACATGGTTAATATATATTTTCGTGGTATAATATCTATTATGTAATATATTATAATTATATATATATATTAAATATATACTATATAATAATATATATATATAAAGTATAATATAATAAATAAATATTATAAAAGTATTCGACCTACTCAATCTTGTTATGCGATAATATATCATATCTATTATGTAGAAGGCGTAAACACAGAATAAAACATTTAAGTGTGGTTACAAGCGTACATCTGTCTGAGGACTAATCGTTGGAAATATTATGTCATATCCAGCCATTGAATATGCAAATTCAAGATCTCGCAAATTTAGCATGTTCTAAACTCGTAATCACTGAATGACTTGAAATCGATTCCTTTTGGCCGCTAGTTCTCTCCGTTCTTCAAGTTAAAGTTTGTTTTCTGTGTAATTTACTAAAGTTAACAGATATAGCGTGCTGTTTTTTTTTTTATTATTATTTAAGTGACACTTTTCCAAGAATTACCCTCTTAAAAATGGTGCGTTCAAAACCAATATTTGTGCCCAGGTTCTTGGGACAGTGAAGATCGAGCCAGGACGAGCGATAGTTTAGTCGATCTTGGACTCACATAAAATAACCTCAACACCATGACGAAATAGATGACATAAATGTTCTATTCTCTGAAGAGTCGCTGAAGTCTGAAAAAGTATTATTAAGAAGGACATACACAGAAAGTCTACTCAAACTTTCATCCAAAAAGCAACACAGTTAAAAGCCCCGCTTCTTCTTTTAATGAAACAATTCAAAGTATATTCAGGTTGCACAAGCCGATGTTTTAGTCCATTATTATATTTATTATATTATTAATGTATATAGTAGCTACTGAGCTAGCGATTATAATCATTTTGGGGAGATATAAGAATATATTCTATACCCAAATCGTTTTTGCCAGTACATAGAGTATAGTTTTTAGAGCACCCCAGTTACTATTCTCCCTATTTATGTATATATAGAGTTCCCCGAAATTAATTTAATAAATATATGATTATAGGTGATATTTTGGATGAGTTATAGAGTAGAACCGGCTTTAAATCTGATATAAAGATATCATAGAAAGTAAAAGTAATCTTGATAATATCAGTTACTCCTTGCCACAAAGAAGTATAATATACAGTTAATAATTGTAATCGAGAATTACTTTATCGTAATAACTAACGGAACTGATATGATATAAGTAAACGTATTGTTGTAACAATGTAAACGATAAGTAATACGTATAATAGTTATACTTAAGTACGAGTATAATCGTAAGTATAACGATGATGAGCTGACAATATTGCTTTTTATAATATATATATATAGTATAGTTATACAGAACATGCTCGTTTTGAGGGTACTACAATTAGCTTATTATCGTATAAAATAAATCCCCCCAATTAGGGAGGAGGGCTACTAACAATATTACTATCACGCTGTTATATATACTAATAGTATGCTAATGGTTGTTACATTTTATCTGTTCAATTTTAAATGGTCTACTTTAGTATAGTATAGTTACTTAGAAGGTTTATTTAGATTTTGTTGTTATATATACTTTCAGCTATGTAAATTATACTCTCAAATGTTATCTTTCTATTTATCCACCTCAAATATCTTTATACTATATATATACACTTATACCTATAAAGTAAACGAGTTTATATTCCCTGCATCAGTAACATGGAATTTTCGTTTTACTATTCATATGAAACAAGCTTAAGTTGTTAAATAATTGCTCAACGGAATATTAATTTTATCGTTCATGTATACGGCAACCTACCTAACCTAACCTAACAAACCTAACCTAAGATAACCTACCTAACCTAACCGAATCCAACCTAACTAACCAACCGAACCCAACTAAACTAAGCTCCATTACAGTCTTAAAGTACATAACGAGCTTAGAGACGTGATTGTAGTCTCTTTAATATTACTCCGTAAACGATGCTCAGCCATCAAACTAAACTATACCATATATAATATACATACTATTAATACTATTAATATTATTACTATACCATTTTTAGTACTCATAACTGATAATACCAAACCTAAACCTTAGTATATATATATACCTAACCGGTAATCATCATAATATAATTTAAAATATATATTTGAATATACCTACATTAATATCACCCCACTAGTTTTAGGTATGTAAGTAATCAATCCTATAACTAAATACTCATAAGTAGGTTCTTCTTTAGGGGTTTCGAAAAAATGAAATCTTCTTTATCTGCCAGTTTACTCCAACTTATATACTTATAATAAATGGGCTTTGATGTAAAATTATATCACCATAGTTAATGTATGAGTCATGGCAGGGTATATGGTTTAAATAGTTGTCGTGTAAGTTAAAGAGAGGTCAAGCGAAGATTTGGTGCAGGGCCCAGATGCCATTTCTCTCTAATATATTTAATAACATATAACGTGGTAGAGAGATTCGGGGCCGGACAGATTAAGTGCCAAAATAGAAGTCAACGTCCCTTAGACATTCATGATGTATTAATTAAAATAATGCCCCGTGTTGTCGCCTTGACTAGTTTGCGATAAATATAAGTAAGCTGATAATTTGGTTCTGCTTCTATATTTTAATTATAACAACTGTTCAGCCAACCTATTTTCAGATGAGCTTTTCTCTGCTTAATTGCGTTGCCTACCAGTAGAATTAAGATAAATGCCTTACCTATGGCCGGCATATGTACATTCCTACCAGAGTGAGCAAACCGGATGTTCTGATCGTGCATGGTACATTGAAACTGTAAGTTCAAAGGTTGACAGAAATTGGAAGAAGAGTGTTTTTAAAGATTCTTTGACTAGTAGAATATGCATTAAGACCCATTGGGAGGCGTATCAGTCCCTAAAAATGTTGGGTATAAGAAAATTGATCGTTAAGTGACAGACAAGAAAGCATAAGTATGTATTTAGAGAAGAAGATTCGTATGAGTAAACCTACACATACAAAGTGGACAGAAAACAGATGTGAAAGAGAAATGAAAAGTTTATATAGAAAAGATTGAATCAACAATGTGATATCGAGACTGTTATATCCAACCTTAAAGTTATTTCTAAAATAGAATTAAACAAGATTTGCCATCTTTAGTTTTAAAGACTTGTTAACGAAAGAGGTGTAACATTATCCTGACATTCCATGGGAAAAAGCAGAGTATCATCTTTTCAGAGTTTGTAGACGAATCCTGACAGGCTTGCGATTATGAATGACATTCCACCGAAGCGGTAATCACTCCAAAGTAAATCAAAGAAGCCCAACCTCAAATAATGCCAGTTTGTAGCAACGAAATGCTACAAATGATTCCTCATTGAAGAAGCATCTCTGCGAAAGGATTGAAAAGATAGAACATAACATGGCACAGAGTGAAGATGTCGAATCATATGACAAAAGATTGAATGTTAAGAAAAGGTCGGGTTCACCTCTAAGGTGGATAGGGATATTAGTAAGGAGCTACGTCAACAGCTCAAGGCCTTTAATGATAGAAAACTGTAAGCGAGTTCATAAGCTTTATCATTAGAACAATAAAAAAGTCGACGATGGTAAGGAATATTAAAGCAATCTCAAATGATAGCATCATCGAAAGATAAAACGAAAAAGTCAGTTACATTTTGGATTGTTATTGTCAATGAGTTTAGAACTGTCACTAGAATTATAAAACCATAAAACAGCATAAAAGGATCTTCAGTAGTTATTGGGAAAAAAAAAAAGAGCACTGTAATCCTAGAAATTCACTCGTAGCGATCCTCCCGGGATAGAATAACGAAAACATGTTAGTCAACTAGTTTGAACGTGTACGAGTTTGTGCAGTTCCTCTTCTTCTCATGTTGCACATCACTCATAGAATAAGACATTAGATACACACGAAAAAAGAGAACCCTCCGCTCTTGACCTTGATAAGCTCAAGATCAAATATAAGTTAGTTTCCAATAGTAAAACCGAAGAGAAATAATAGTGTTATTATCAGAGTATCAAATATACTTGTATGTCGACTCCCAACGTTGACAGCAGTAGATGAAGCCTGAGAGAAAGTCGTGTATCTCAACAAGATAGGGAACTTAGATCAGATAAACCGAAAAAAAATATCCTGGCAGAAATCTATCATTACACCACCATACGAAAAAACCATATACAGCAGCACACACACGCAATTATATATATGATTATCAAATTTTATAGTAATTATAACTTTTATTATATGGAATATATTATGAAATATTTGGAAATTTACGTATAGGTGACATAATAATCAAACAAGATAATATACATATTAGTTTACATAGTAAAATATAGAAATTACTTTAAAAATGAACTTAGGTATTTCATTCAACTGCTATTATTATTGCTTTATTTAAGTGACTATAAATGAACTACAACTACTACTATAAATACTACTACTAATCTCTTTATCTCTTCATCTCTCTCTAATTTCTATTTATTTCTTCTCTCTCTCTCTTTCACTCCTTCTCTCTCTCTCTCCCGGTCCTACTATTTATCGCTGCCTCTCATACTTCATTCACTATCCCCTACTCGCTTTCCCCTACCTGCTACTTATCATAAAACTTCGAAAGCGCTTCCTTACTAAAAAAAATAAATTTTTTATCATATTGGTTCTTTTGACAATTTTAATAAGATTTTTGGATTGTTATGTGCGTGTATACCCAATAAACATTTGATTCATAGTACTCAGTAGAAACCAAAGCTGCCATTAGATTTTTACGTTCTTGCGGTGAGACCCTGTAACTTACTCTTTATTATAATAAAGTTATAGTGCCAAAAAGAATAGACATATGTAAAAAAGAACACACCCATGTTAGAGATGTTTACCGATTATTGACACCTTTACTTAATGTATATGGTATCCCTATCGATGAAAGGCAAGAGTACTGTATATCTTACACACACCCGAACCATAATAAGACCCTTTTAGCTACTACTTTGTTATATATATTAGAGTAACTTAAGATTAGGGGGTGTTCCTTTTTTTTACCCTGGGGTAGTGATGAGAGCCTTGATGCTTTTGGAAATATAATATTCATGCAATTCAAAAGTTTTGACATCATATGTTAAGTTTAGTAGGTTTTAGATCTCAAGGGTTAATCTCCTTGCCAGTGTTATCGATGTCCAGTCTGTTAATGATATTTTGTGAAATTATGTGTAGATGTAGCTAATCGGCGCTGAGAAGCACTCCGCGCTTCACTAGGCCATGAACCGATGAAAAGCAATTAAAAGTACTTCTCGCTGATACGATCACATAAATACGCCGATAATGAATGGTAACCATAATTTAATAGTCTTTTTGAAATGCCATGTATATTGTACTGAATATCCACTTCATAGCGGTAAGTACCTAATGAGTGTTTCTTCTAAACTACTAAAAGACCGGATCATAAAATTCCAATCATTTTCGCTCTTCTTTAAAGTAGATGACATCCCTGTTGCTTTATAGTGTAACAGCACAAAAAGATGTGATGTTTGAGATATAGAGCCACTGTCCCGGGAATTTTAGGCCCATATGAATCAAAAAACAAGTGTCCTCCCAAACCTCATTTTTTCAAAATTCTGTTTATATAGAGTTGGTATGTTTATATTTTGGTTTAAAAATCTGGTAGGATAGTCCCCTAGAATGCTGTTACAGTGTGAGAAATACACCTACTATATGCAGAGTTATAATAATGTAACTGTAAATATTACAGTCGCGCGAAAAAGAGTAGTGAAACTACTGGATACGTCTGATTCTTCTTCCCTCCTACTATAACTAAGTTCCTTTTATACCACAATTTCCGACAAGGTCCTCAGCAGATTTTTAGTTTCTCACTGTTTTTCTAACTGCCCTCTACTAATACTACCGTATCAAGATTAAAATGTATGTGCCTATCCTTTATCATACCTACCGAACCTTATTTCTTTTGTGGGAAAACTTAGGACGTTTATGTCTGGCAACCGCGCTGATAACTGCACTTTTCCAGTATAAGCTTACGGTTATAGAATAGATAAAGACAAATTGATAATACTGGATTAATCATATCGCGAAATACTTCCTAAATAATAACTGTGATAAGTAACATAGAGCCTCCATTAATTTGATTAAGCCAGTCATTATTGTTCTGATAATATATCGGTGTGTCCCTAAGTGGACTGAATACCTTAAAAGTTTCTTCGTGTGGGGAAGTGTGTGTTCTTTATAATATTTGAAGGTCCGGAATTCATGTAATCTCTTGCATATTTTAAATAATCGACCTAACTCCCCGTATTTTCATTGCGAAATGGTCGACCCCCATAGTGAAATTTTAATGTATATCCCCAACATTGATCGCAATTGGTTATTTACCCATAAGTTTTTACGAAAAAAGCGATCCTGCAAACACAATACGTTTCAACAAATACTGCCAAACCTCCAGAAGCCCCATCTTTCTTAACCTCTTCTTTGGAACGTAGGTTGAAACGTCGTCTTCCTGACAGTTTTCTGTGACAAATTGGGAACTGGGCGAACAATTCCGCCGTCCCAATGTTTCCTCTTTCTCACTCAGAGCCCCTCTCCATTTCGATTTCCCCCTTTCCATATTGGCCATTACCTCGGAAATGAAAATATTCTCTGCCACTCTCTTATCTCTCCTTCTAGATCTTGTAGTGACTCCTACCGCTGGGCCTCTTCCTCTCTACCACCCTCACACAAAGACACCACACAACCAACACCCATTAATGAAATTCAAAGTTACCTCATTAAATATCATGAATAAACAAAGTCTGTGTTTAAATTAGACAACTGTTGACTCGGTTATCAACCACTATTGATTTAAATTTCTTTTAAGAAATATGGTGAGATCATATGTTATGCATCATAAAAACCAGTAAAATAGTCTCTAAATAAAGTGTAGCGAAAATAAATACTTCATTTGCAAATTCAATAATAATTGCTCTTATTGAATCATAGATCAGTCGTACTTTCAAGGTATTTATAAAAGTGAGAGTAATTTAATTGGAAATTTACTCGTAAGCAATGTCTTTTACAACACATATCTTATCGCATTTCTGGTCCAATCACTTCTTTTCACCACACATATTTCATAAGCCTTTCATTTCCAAATTTCCGAAAATCCAATTTTTCTTGTTGACTTTAAACTTAATACCCACGTCTCAAATTCATACACAACTGTTGGAATAAATATGAAATCAAATAAATTCATTTTTAACCTTCTAGATAAATTTTATTTTTTCCATAATCCTCTAAGTCTACTCAATGCTCTTTCACCCTTCGCATCCCTATGGTCAATCTCTACATTCATCCCTCCGCCCCAACATCCATCACCTAAGCTACCTGAAGACTGTTGTTTCTGTTAGACTTCCTCCATTTATCTTCTTGATATCCAGTCCAGATTGAGAATCGTCCCCTTTTGGCTTCGTACAAATTTTTATAACTATTTTTAGCTAGATTAATCTTTTATTCTCCTTCTTGGCACGCTCGTTCAAACTCGAGCACCAAATTCTCCAAGTTTTTCATTTGAATCGCTCAATAACACAGTATCAACTGCAAACATTGTAGAACACTGATTTGCCATATATATATATATAAATATATATACTTATAATTATACTATAATAATATATGATATAATATAATATATATATATATTATAGTTTTTAATATATATTATATATATATATATATATATATATATAATATATAATATATATATATATACTATATATTAGATATATATATATACTATATATATATTATATATATATATATATATATTATATAATATATACACACAGAGGTAAGAGTATAACATTTGATAACTTTTATAACTTTTATCTTATATGCTGCAGCATTCTTGAATTTCACTTTCAACAATACCTTCTTTTTCTAACACACACTTTTGTCAGCGCTCGTACCACTGCTCGAACATCGCTGTAAACCTCTTATGACCTTCTTTCAACGCCTACGGTCGTGCATTTGTAATTTTTTCTGCTGTATGAAATCGTCCGCCCCTTTTAAAGCGCGGTAAATCCTCGCAAACTCGGTTCCTAGAATGATTCTTCCCCCCCCCCTTCCTTATCAATTTGAATGTTCGTAAACGTTTTCGTAATATGACACTAATTAATGTTGCCTCTGCTCAAATGCAGCAGCATTCTTATTAACACTATTTCCGAAAACACACAAAGACAGTTCCTCAAAAAACAAAACTGAATTGTAAACAAGGACACATGCTTAGTACTTATACGTTGCTAATACACGTTCTTTACATGCTTGCGCCACACATTTCTCACAACACGCTCTTATTACATTGTAAAATATGAAGACTAATCGGAATGTGCCTTTATTTTCTAGACTTTACCTGTTATATTATAATTATATATAATAGTAATAATATATTATATATATATATATATATTATAATATATATTATTATATATTAAATAGATTATAATATATATATATATATATTATATATATTATATTATATATATATATTATATATATATATATATACGTATATATATACTATATTATATTATATATATATATTAAATATTATATATATATAATATAATTATATATAATTATATATACTATAATATATACTATACTATATAATAATATATATCTTACTTTATATATATATATTATTGTCATGTTTGAGTATTTAGGCTTATCTATATTTATTATTTTTTTTGTTCCTATGTAGGAATCATAATTTAAGTATTTTATTATTTTATTATTTATTTTCAGTTGGAAAAGGAAGTTAAAATTAGGGGTTGCGAGGGAGCCGGAGCCGGGTGTCGGTGTCGCGTCTCAGTTTTCGGTGTCTGTGTCGTGTCTGTGTCGGGTATTTCAAAATGAAAGCTGCAGTCGACCGGGTAAACAAAATTACTTCCTCCGTTAATCCTGTTTAAAAAAGGATTAAAGGAAGCAAAACTTTCGTTAAGCTTGAACATTGTACGTAAAAAGTTTGATAAAAGTTTTTAAACTTCCTATAATTATTTATCAACAGTTATTTACAATAATTGAATCTTAAAAGATTTCCGTAATTCCTCTTTTCAACCTCACATGAGAAATTTCTTTTAAAATAAGAACAATGCTTGAATTTTACATATCCAAAATTGGCTTCTCAAACCAAAATATCTTATCTAAATGTGTATAGTGTTATCTACGATGTGTATCTTTTTATTACGATTTTTGCTGATCAACTATTGAAATCTAGAAAAGAAAATATAATATTATATATATATAATAATTTATATATATATATATAAATGATATATATATATATATAAAATAATATATATTATATATATATATAATATATATATATAATAATATATATATTCAAGCGGCTTCCGTGACCTAAAAATTATTGTGAAGCACTCAAAAATAATTACAAACTGTAAATACACATGATATATATCACGAATATATTACTATATTAACAAACTATATTATATAATATATATATATATATATAATAATATATATACTAATATATACTATATATAAATATATATATAAATATTAATTATATGTATATATTTAATATATATAATATAATATATATATATATATATAGTATATAACTATAAATATTATATAATAATATAAATATATATATATATATATATATATATATCATATACAACTAATAATATATATATATATACTATACATATATATATAATTACATTTTACAGGAATAATATATTATCATATATATATATATACTGCATGCTAAAATAATACTATATATAATATATAATTATAATATATATATATTATATATATATATATATATATATATACATAATATTATATATATAATATATATATAAATAATACGAATTATATACCCTACCTAATCATATTGATATACTATATATATATAAAATATATATATTATATTATATCTAATATAAATATATATAGATAGTTACGTAATATTTTTGGTCATAATATATATAATATATATATATAAATTATATATATATATAATATATATAATATCTATATAATATATATATATATATTACTATATAAATATAATTATATACGTATATATATATAAAACTATATATAGATATATATATATATATATCATATATATATATATTAATATATATACTATAATATATAATATATATATATTATATTATTATAATAATATATATATATATATAAATATATATATATATCAGCTATATTATTAACAACTAATTATATATATATATATAAAATTATTACTATATATATTATATATATATATAAATACTATATATATACATATATAATATATATATATAGATATATATATATATATATATAATATATAAATATATATATATAATATATAATATATATATATATAAATATATATAATATATATATTATATATTATATATATGTATATATATATAATATATAAATATATATATAATATATATATATATAAATATAATATATATATGAAAAACGGGATACAAATGCATTTAGATATCACCCTATAGCTAACTTGGAAAGAAGAATCAATTCCTCTTTCCTTTCTTTCTCCGAACCTATTAATAAAATATTTTATCATTACCCCAGGATGATGATTTGATAACTACTTAAAAGTTCTGTTTCTCATGGAAATATATAGCCAAATGACAGGAACTGCCCTGGTTAATCTGTGCTATCGGAGAGATGTCTGTATACAATTTAGGAAAGAAAAACTCCTATCAACAGATGCCGTTGTTGCGGAAATTGTTGCGATCAGACTAAAAAGATTCAGGAAACCCATCTTGAATTCAAATTCTCTACGATGTTTTTAATAGTTTGAATGTCCAAGGTCCTGAAAAGATAGCAATTGTGTTGGCCAATTAAAATCACGCTTAATTCATAACCGTAAAACATAATCTCGTCAAAAAATATCTACCATATGTAGCCACTATAAAAAACTAAGCTCTTCAGGAAACTATGATTTGGAAGCTACAGAGAACTTTGTCGTGGAGGGAATTTCCCTACTGCAGGAACAACTAATATCGGCCGATCAAATCTTGCAGACTTAGCCCTTCACCTGAATAAGATATCATTATTCATAAAAGGTTTCTCTCATATGCTTGACCCAATTACTGATTCTCTCTCTCTCTCGCTCTCTCCTCTCTCTCTCTCTCCTCTCTCCCTCTCTCTCCTTCCCTTTTTCCTTCTCTCTCCTTCTCTCTATAATAAATATATATAATAATTATATTATATATATATAATATAATATAGATAATATATATAATATAATATATAGAACTTATATATATATAATATATATATACTATAATAGATAATAAATATATACTTATATTATATACTAATAATAATTAATATATACTATATATTATAAATAATTATATATATATATATATAATATAGAGTATATAATAATTATATAAAATATATATATATAAATATACTATATATTAAATAAGGTTTTTATAATTTAAAAAAAACAATAGTTTTTTATTTATTTCACATAATTTATTGCAAACTGACAACTCTATTATGAAAGTTTGCCAATCTTGGAGGAGTTCATTTTATGACGTTTTCATTTCGAGGAGGCCATTGGAAAAATCCTCAAAATAGACAACAATAGATACGTTCTTTTTACTTGCCATACAAAACCAGTGTGTTGAAACATATATAATTAATCTCTCAACGAGCACAAATAGAACTTCCTCAGTCAAATATCCTTATGAAAAATAAGTTCGAAGAAAATAAATGATCTAATGATAATAGCGTCATGTGATAACATTTTAACCATTATTTATATAAAATGATAAATTAGATTATATTCTTTACATTAGTTGCTTTAATATTGTTTTAATTTTTTTTACAAGCTCCTGTGCTCCTCTGTAAAACTCGCCTAATATATATATTTACCTATACTTATATATATATATATATATATATATTATACTATATATATATAAATATTATAATATATATATATATATATATATAATACTCAACCTATATATTATATAGAGCTAACATAATATATATATATATAATATATATATACTAATATATATAATGATAAATAATATAATTATTAATAATAGTATTATACTAATATATATATATACTATATAAAATATAATATATATATATATATATATAATATAATATAATATATATATATATATATATAATTATATATAATTATATATATATAATATAATACTTATATAATATACATATATATATATATAAAATGTATAATATATTCTTTGGGTAAAATATATAATATATAAGATATATATAGGATATATATATATATATATATATATATATATATATATATATAATATATATAAAATATATTATATATATATATATAAACAAAGATCTAACAACAAGAAGCATAATATAAATCTACTTAATAATGAAGTATAATCACTGTATAAACTACTACAAATAATAAATAATAATAATAATAAATCAATAAAAATATATATAAATAATACATATAATAATAAATAATTAATAATAATAATAATAATATAATAAATATACAAATAAAATAATAAATACAATTAAAAAATAAATTTTGAAAAAGAAACAAAAAAACCGTTTTAAGTTCAATGAATTCATATATATATATCAATAGTACAGTTTAATTTAAAAAAACTACTATAAACCTAATATTGACTTTTACCATCTATTAAATAACAAATAAATTAAACTATCTTGTTTTTCTGTATTAAAAAACTAACTATTTAAAACCAATTTTTTATACGGCATTGCAATCACTTGAGGAATTGTTTCTGACAATAGATAGAGACGCTTTTCGCATTCCTTCTAAGCTTATATGTAAGTTAGGATAATTTCAAGCAGTTTTGATTTCATGAGGAAGAATTTTATTTTTTTGAGTTTGGAGTATGAGGGATCATGAATAAAAAAAAAATATAACTGAGAAAGGGCAAATAAAATATAGTATTTGTATCTTAGTTTTAATTTTAACTATTCACAATAAAGTTGCATATCCCGCAGAGATATTGTTTCAATTTAAAGCCCTAGATACAATTATATAATACCTATAAAAGTTAAATATAATATAAATAAATCAATATACAAGGGACATTCACAATAATACATGAAATACATCATTAATACTATATTATACCATATTATAATTATATATATAAATTTTCTTCTATCTTCGAAATCAATCCAACTATTTCATATACATGCATATCACTTTTCTTTCTGTATTACTATACGTAATATAATACATATATATAATATATCACAATAATATTTATAGTCTATATATACAAATGTTTATCATACAAATAAATGTATAAATAATATTATTTAATCTAGCCATAATTCATAATACTATACTAAATTAATGATGTACCTTCAACAGTCAGATCATATATTATATATATATATACACCCATATAATTATATTTATACTATAATATAACATATAATATATATATATATATATCCTATATATATAATATAACATAGATAAAATATTATAAATTATATACTATAATATATAATATATATATTATATATATATTATATATAATATATATATATATATATACATATATATATATATATATTATTAATTTCATCTTCGTTGCAAATCATGCTGAATAGCCGATCCTACCATCTGAGTTCTTATACTCCGACTATGCACCCCTAAATCACTTTTAGACAACCTTCTTTTATCACGCAATACACCTATCTCCGAAGTTTATATGTAATTAGCAAAGATGAATCCAAGCTCAGACTTTAAACTTCATCAAAGTTATACTCATCAGTTATTTCCAATTACATAATTACGTACTCTAACGAGGACCACCTAAATCATCCTTAGCCAATTATATCCAGTTCTCTGCTTCTCTACCTCCACTATTTTACTCAATTTTTTTTTTTTGTATACATCTAGCCTCACTCCCCCCGCTCCGACTCCAATCCAAAAATAAAAAATAACAACAATAAACCTCTGGCCAACCCAAAAAAAATTTTTTTATATCTCATGAATCTCCAGATGCCAGATTTTTTTACTTACTCGGCCGTACTTTAAAACTATAAACATATTAATTTTTTAAAACACAATGGTAATTAATAAACAGCATAATTTGAAATATTATTTAAAACTCGACATTATACGATTACATTTTAACAATGTATTTAATACAAATATGGCGATAAAAAAAAATAAGCTCTTCAGTTGTACCAACAACAAACTCTCATCTATATCTACAATATTTTCTATCATTCTTTTCTTTTTCTGTAGACTATCGAATCATCATAACATTTTTGTCACTTTTATTGATATTTCTTAATGTTTATTACAAAACAAAAAATGTTCTAATTTATATGAATATACTATATAATATATAATTATTATTATATTATACATATATATATATATAAACAAATATACTTATAATAAGTATATATATACTATAATAATATAATTATACTAATATAATATATATAATAAAATAATATATATATATTAATATATATTAATATTAAATCAAAAAACAAATAAAAATAAATATACATATTCATTGGTTATGTAATACATATATAATTTATTTTATAGGTAGCTACTCTCTAATTATAGATACAATACTATATATAATATAAATATCATTATCATACAATATACTAATATAATAAATGGCTCACTAGCGAGTTATCCTGCTTCTAGTTAACTTGTCAATAATCTTTTTTAAAAATCTACTGTACAACAAAACGTGTACAAACGCGCATACAGGTCGCCCAATTGCCGTTTTTTAAAACATGCCAAAGTGAAAATATAAATTAGAAAAAAATAAAAAAAATTACGCTTAAATGCAGTATATACGCAAGTAAAGGTTAGTTGAGTTTCCCTATTTACATTGATTTTACGGTTGGTTTGGCACGATTGTGAACGCTTGTTGAATGCTAGTTTTAAGTCTTAATTTTTATGGAGATGTTTGCAGAATCCATGTAATCGATATGTATATGATGGAGGCACATTATTTTACATCATATAGTATATATATATTATATATATATATATATATATTAACAATTATAATAAATATAAATATATAATATAGTATATATAAGATTAATTATAAATTACTAACACCTACGGCACAATATCTGTTACCACTCCTAAGTTTTACGCCCATGCAACAGACATCACAGTTATATTTAAGGTATAAAGACCTCCGGTTTTTTTTAAGTACGGTTTAGGACTCTCTAGTTCAATCTTACATGATTAAGTTCGCTTAACAGTACATACACCTTAACTCACTATAATTTATGTAATATTTAACCAAATCATTGCCGTAACCTGACAACGGGTCCTACCCTACCATATAAGCCGTTATGCTTTTAATCAACTATATGATTATCGATCCGTAAACAACCCTAAACCTACGACTGACCAACACATTGCCTATATAATATATATATATATATATATATATATATATATTTAATTCTTATTAAATTAATAATATAAACTATATATTATAATAAAAATAATACCTATAATATATATATTATATACTAATAATAAGATATACACTTATACTATATATGTTACTATTAAATTGTTCCTAATGATACTTCATTACGATAAAAAAAATAATAAAAAAATAATCAATAATGAAAGATTTATCTTCCTCAAAAAAAACAGTTCAAATGTTCAGTATAGCAAATTAGCATGACTTCGACTGCAGTTCTAGTGTAGAAGAAATACTTGTCTTTTGTCCAATGTTATTTGAGCAAAGCGTCGAATCATTTCAGTATTATGTAACAATATTATGTTATTTTATATATTGTTGGTTACTTTCATCTTGCAAACATTAAAATAATCGTAAAAACGCTGAATAAAGTTTTTGTTCGAGTTTCATGGTGAGGAAAAACTAATCACGGTATTGAAAGAAAGTAATCGATGCTAGAAAATAAGAAAAAATCGTATATGTCGTACCATATAGATTTCTAAAATCTTCAGGTACATTTTTTGAAAAATATCATATTGATATAAGATTAAATTATGAAATCAATAAGACTTACTGTTATTATACACATCCCCTCAAACTTTATAGTAAACATAACTAGGTATTACAAGAAATCCACTGGTCGTTACTGGAACAAATTATTTGTGAGATGCGCGTTGTAATTTCGTATATATTAATTCTAAACTTATTGTGGCGTGGGAAAAACCAGTAGAATTGACGAGACAAAAATCCGGAAAGTGTAAGACAAACAACAAGAAAAAATTAAAGGTAGATTGGATATTTTGCAGAAATAGAACGATGAAAGTATGAAAACATTATTGTCTCCATATCTATTCGTACCGCATAACTCTATCTAATTTCTTAATAACAAAAATATATACGCACAACACAACATAATTAATGAATGCTCGCAGAATTATCACTGTCCTGAACTCGAAAAATTAGCGGAGTTTCTTTTTAAAACAAAATTTCCAAAACATAAAAACAGAGAATTCACAACTTGTAGACGGTAATCAGCAAAATCATATGACCAGCAAAAATAAATTTGGAGTAAGAAACTTATATATATATATATATTAATATATAATAATATATTATTATATATAATATATATTATATATAATATATATATATATATATATAATATAATAATATATAATACTATATATAATATATAAATATATAATAATATATTCTTGATTTATTATTCAATAATCGAATCGTTGAACATCGTAAAAAAATCGAATATAAAAAAATAAATCGATATCGATGTATTGATACTCTGTTATACATTTTGACAATGTTTCTTATCCCTACCGAACGAATTAAAGCCAAAAGTTAGTTTTTATACCGTTATTTAATATTTTTACTCGAAATATCATCATTAAATTTACAATGGAACTCTCTATTTAGATAGCATTTCTTTGGAATTAAATATTTATAGTTTTAATACAGTCGCTTACGTAAGAAACTTAAAGGAACTCAACAATTATTACCTTTCCGAGTTCCGGTTTAATTTCTATTATTAAAGTATACGATCCGGTCTATCCCACTTATTATATATATGAAACACTATTTTCAAAAAAATTTTGGCCTTCACCCAAAAAAAATTTCCGTTTCCGTCAAAAGCTCCACCTACACTACAACAAAAAATATTTCGACTCCGGCTCTTACCCAAATTTTTTTTTCGGCTCCGGTTCGGTTACACACACACAACACACACACACATATGATATATATAATAATATTATATTAATATAATATATATATATAATATATATATATATAATATAAATATAATATAATATATATATATAATATTATATATATATATAATAATATAATATACTATATATATTACTATAATATATAATATAAATACTAATATTATATATATATATATCATATATATATATAATTATATATTATACGATATATATATTTATATATACACATAACACCACCTCACGGGCAAGACATAATCTGGAGGGTTTACTCCATAACTACAGCAGACAAGCAATGTCCCAAGAGAAACACCTCACCATTCTCCCACCCGGCCAGTTGCGACCTGGACCCTCACTTTGTTTGGCGAGTGCTCACACTGACGCTGGCGCTTTTATATAAATAAAATAAATAAATAATATATATATATATATAATATAAATAATATATATATAACTATTGTTTTTATTACTATATTATTATAATATATAATAATATATATTACATAAATTACACAACACATATACATATCATAAACATGCATCAAATTATCATTATCAATATTATTATTAAAATGGGTTAAAAATAATGTTGACTAATAATGGGGAAGAGGTACGATGTATATGTTTAATGTTTGTATGTTTGACATGGCGATGTTTATTTTAATATTTCATTAAGGTCTACCCTACACCAGTGGTCTTAAAATTGTATTTGCATATATTGTTTAACACGAACTGTTCATAACCTTAAATATTTTTAAAATATGCCTTCAAATTATTACTCTTATTTGAGCACTATCTGATTTGCCCTTCAATATAATATATATATATAATATAATATATATTATATATATATATATTAAATAATTATATATATATATATATATATAATATAATATATATATAAATAAATGTATAATATATATAATATTATATATATTAATATATATATATATATATATAAATATATAATAAAAATGTATCCATAAACTATACTATAATATATATTTATATAAAGATATATTAATATATTAATAAAATAAATATATATATAATATATATATTATATATATGATAATATATATATATAATACGGTATAAGATTCATAAAACTTCATTATGCGAACCTAAATTCAGATATTCAAATCTTCTCCTCTCTTTCCCCTCAAAGAGAAAATTGTATTGATGTACATTCAATCAACATATAATATAATATATTATTATTATATATAAAATATATATAATATATATATATATATATAATATATATAATATATAAAATATATATTATATTATATACATATATATTATATATTTATATTATATATATAATAAATATTATATATATTATAATATATACTATTATATAAAATATATTAATACTACTATATATATATTATACTACTTATATATATATTAAATATTATATATTCAATAAATAATATATATTATACCTATTAATAAATTACCATACCGATCTCCCATATAGAGGTGGTGCCAATTGGCATCGGAATTGCTTGCTCACTTATTCATGTTCAGGTTTTTTTCTCTTTGTTGCAATACATTAATAACTACTCATCTCTTCAAGTAATCTATTTATTTTCTTCTCCATACAATCTCCTTGCTAGTAAAAACTCTTTACTCCATCAACCCCTTCATGTTTGCCCCTTCTCCTAAATACTTACCACTTCTCGAATTAATCTTTCAAACAATCTATTACATTATTTATAACCATTATTCATACCCATCTTATACCGTATTAGTATTCCATCAAACATTTCTCCTATCACACAATATCCCTTATCCTACATTTCTGATACTATTCTTTCAATACTCGAAATATCTCATAAAACTTTCATTTCCAAACCTCCAAGGTCTTTTATTCTTATTTTCGAGTTAAATCCAGTTCTCTCACAATCACTACAAACCACTTGAACAGTCAAATATTTCATTTACCTCCCTTTCCATATTTCTTCTACTTAATACTCTTTCACCCTCAGCAAACCCTATTGGTCAACTATTTTTCATGCTCCGAAGCCCCAATTTCCTCTTAAGTAACTAATAGACAGAGCCTCTGGCTAGTTTCCCCACTCACTTTTATAATTCAAACCCGTATAGACTCGTTCCTTCGGTCTGTACTAATTTTACTATATTTTAACGATAATGGTTAATCCCTTTCCTTGCATATAATCATACTTCAAGCACAAATCACAAATTTGTTTCTTTTATTACTATAAAACATAGACGCTTTCATCACATTACCCCTCATGGAACTCAGCCCTCCCAATCTATAATATATAAATATATATAATATTATATATATATACTATATTATATATATATAATATATATATATATAATATTATATAGAATATAATATATAATTATATAATATACTATAATAATATATAATAAGTTATATAATATATATATATATAATTATATAATAATATATATATATACTAAACTATTAATAAACATAATATATATATAATTATAATATAATATATATATAATATATAATATATTATATATATATAATATAACACTACTAACAACACAAAAAACATCAAAATACGATAACAATATTAAAAACAAATATTCAATAAAGTTTTTTTTTACAAACAAAAAAAAGAAAATGAAAATGTAAATATATGCAAAATATGGAAATTTTTTAATAATTCGTAACATTTTCGAAGAGACTGACCTTTACTTACTTAAATCTTTTAGGGCATCGTTACACACAAGAACGACCTGATCTGCTACGTACAACACATCAAACTAGACTTGCCTCAGTACAACCGATATGAATTAGCATTTCTAACGAATTAATTAAGCTTTTAAATTAGATAATTTATATTAAACCATTCAATTAATAAAACTTATATCGTAACCAATAGGAAATAAATATACACTTCAATACAGAAATTCGGCTTGGAGAAAACAAAATACCTAATAAATTGCCAGATTAAAACACCTCATTCTCTCTCTCTCGCTCTCTCCTCTCCTCCCTCTCTCTCTCTCTCTCCTCTCTCTTCTCTCCTCTCTCTCTCTCTCTCTCTCTCTCGATATTTTTTATGCATCTTATTCCCAATAATAAGTTTATATTTGAAAAATAATTATTAATCAACTATTTAATTTTATAAGTCATTGGAAAATCCATACATAATTAAAAATTATTCACAAACTATACATTTATTTAATTATATAATAATATTATATATATAACATAATATAATATTACTACTATATATAATACTAACTATATAATAACTACAACTATACATAATTATATATAATATAATAAATCCTTTATCGTTAAAATACAGAACCATATAATCGAAGAGAGCAAGAAAGGAGACAGGAAGAAAAATCCGG
>JABUQX010082615.1:30000-37500 GCA_015478945.1 Trachelipus rathkii | reverse complement strand
TTCATTTTTATTTCATACTTAAACATTTTTATTAAAAACATTTTCGCGAACCTAAAACTGTAACTCAGTTACAGACTATTATTTAAACATTATATTTTATTAAACCATTTATTTTTACTAATACTTTTCTTAATATTTTAATTTATAAATTTTTTAAAAAATTGTATGTAAGAAGAATAAAAAAACCAGAGGTCTGATAATAAACATTTTATTTTTACTTACAACTGTACGAAATTATTAAAAAAAACATTAACATATACATTACCTTAAAGCAGTTAAATCAGTAAATCCAATTAGAGTGGTGTTACCTAACACCTACGGGGGATTAGTATGCTTTTGTTTTACTGTTCTTTACTGCTTTTAACTCATGTTTTACTGGCTTTAACTCATGTTTTACTGCTTTAAACTTATATGTTTTACTGTTACTTTAACTCAGTATATTTATAACGTACAACCTTTTAAAGCAGTTAAATCAGTAAATCAATAGAGGTGTTACCTAACACCAAGGGGGGATTAGTATGCTTTTGTTTTACTGCTTTACTGCTTTAACTCATGTTTTACTGCTTTAACTCATGTTTTACTGCTTTAACTCACTGCTTTACTGCTTTAACTATCTGCTTTACTGCTTTAACTCTCTGCTTTACTGCTTTAACTCATATATTTATTAACATTATGTTTTTTATTTTGTTTTAATACTTTTTATTTATTTTATTATTATTTTTATTTATTTTTATTATTTTTTTATTATTTTATTATTTTATTTTTATTTTTATTATATACTTAGTGTTATTTACTAGCCTATTGTTATTATTATTTAGAACACACATACACACGCACACACACACACACACACACACACGCACACACTTACACTTATACACACATTCACTATGATACTTATACACACATTCACTATGACACTTACATTTACCCATAGACACTTACATTTACACTTACACATCACACACCAGATTTACTTACACTCACACACAGATTTACTTACACTCACACACAGATTTACTTACACACACAGATTTACTATACACTTCCACACAGATTTACACACACACACACAACACACACACACACACACACACCACCACACATTACACAACTCACACACACACACACGCACAACCGCTAGGCTTATAACGTATAAAATTTATTTAAAACATTTTATGTTTTAATTAAAAACGTACATTTTTATTACTCATTCAAATATAACTAAAATTATTTCAAAGTTTCTTAAAACTTCTATAATAAATCAATCATTATCTTTGAACAAAGAATTTATTATTAACTGTTAATACTTTTTGTTTATAAATTTTATAACTATCAAGTTTTAAAATAACTTTTACTAAAATTTTATGAAATTTTATTAAAAACATATATTTTACGTACCTTAAAGCAATAAATCAGTAAAGCGCAAGCCCCTAGCACCCTCTACACCAAGCTATGCCACGTTTTGTTCTATTGACTTACTGCTTTACTTCCTTCTTTAGCCATGTAATAAGTAAAAAATAACAAAATAAGTTCTTCTCTGCTAACATAACATGTATTTTATTAAAATCATTCTAAGTTTTATTTAAAAATAACAATTATTCACTTACATTTATATTATTCACTCGATGTTAACTAAAAATATTGTTCAAAGTTTTTTAAATAATTCGGATTTTCTTTATTATTATTATTATTATCTATCTTTATTACGTTGACAATCCATCACGAGAAAAAACACAAAACAACCCGCACTCCTTACAGATACGAAAACTGACCTCTCTCGTAAATGTGTTGAAATAAACTACTTTAGGCCTAAAATGGATATCCTGTTTTGTATCCCGGGGCGATTAAAGCCTAATTCCAGGTCAAAATAAATTTCAAACTGACCTTTTTCTTGTAAAATGTGTGCAAAACTACGTTAGGCCCTAATTTTAGGCCAAATTTAGGGATATGCCTTTTTTGCTAGACGGGCTAATTTAATTCCTAAATACCAGTTCAAAAGGTAATTCCAGTATAGACAAGAATCAGTGTGTGTTATTATTATTTTTATAAATATATTTCAAACGAAACATGCTGGATCGGTAAGATCCTTTAAGGAGGTAAGAAGGAAATGTTTTCCTTACTTGTGATTGGTCGGAGTAATCCTTATCTCTATATGACCTCGTATGTGATTGGTCGAGAATTATTTTATCGTCTTTTGAAAATTAAATTTGTTCTTTAAACTTGTATTTGAGCAGGTGTGTGTTTTATTATCTTTTAGACCCAAAACTCATTTTAAAATCATAGTTATTTTAGCTGTTAAGCGGTGCACAAGTTATCTGATTTGTATTTAAAGTGTTTTATTTTTACTAAGTGTATATCATATTTATAATAAATAACTTACATTGAGGAATAATTATAATTTCACTAGAATAGATAATAATTAATTCACCAGATAAGCTAAGCCACCAGGGCTCAGCATGAGACCCAACCCGCAAAGGCAGCCAACCCCGCACCCCGCTGGTCGCGGTCCGCCGCGTCCCGCCGCCGCGTGCGCCCGCAAGCGCAATATTTCCGCGTTCCGCCCGGCCGCGTTGCGCCCGGCAGGCGCAAATATTCCGGTTCCCGCCCGCGCGTTGCGCCCGCAGCGCAATATTCCGCGTACTCGCCCCCGTTTAGTGTTATTTTATTTCATGCCTATTGTTATTATTATTTATGAACACACATACACACACACACACACCACGTACACACGCACACAACACACTTACACAGTATACGGTATAATTATAAACATTTATTTTTATTATTTATATTAACTTCATGACCTATTGTTATTATTTATTTAGAACACACATACCACCCACACACACACACACCCCACACACACAACACACCACACACCACACACACACACACACACACACACCAACAACACACCCACACTCAAACTTACACATAAACGTTATAATTTTTAAAACATTTATTTTTATTTTATTATATACTTAGTTTTATTACTTCATGCCTATGTTATTATTATTTAGACACACATTCGCACACAGCACACACACACACACCACACACACACACACACACACCACACACACACACACATACACACGTACACACACACACACACCCACTCGATATTTTGATACCTCAACTTTGATGCTCAGCTTTTTGATGCCTCAACTTTGATGCCTCAGTTTTGATGCCTCAACTGTGATGTCTCTAGCTTTTGATTGCCTCAACTTTGCAGGGCCTCAGCTTTTTATGCCTCAGCTTTGATGCCTCAACTTTAATAACTTTGCTTTGGTACCTCTGCTTTAGTGGTTTCATCTTGTGATGATCATCTTTGGATGGCGTCATCTTTGATAACACCTATATTGATGATTCATCTTATAAGCAGTTACACTTACCATAGACACGTACAACTTACACTATACCACATACCACTAATATCTTATTTCACACATACGCACGTACCACATAGACACTTACGTTCACCCATAGACACTTACACACACACACCCACACACACAATATATATATATATATATATATTATATATATATATATATTTATATATATATATTTATATATATATATATATATATATATTATATATATATTATTATATATATATATATATATATATATATATATTCTTTCGCGCGGAATATTTGCGCTGCGGGCGCACGCGGCGGGACGCACCAGCGGGTGCGGGGTTGGGCTGCCTTTGCGGGTGGGGCTCATGCTGAGCCCCTGGTGGTTAGCTTATGAACTAGTGAATTAATTATTATCTATTCAAGTGAAATTAATATTTATTCCTCAATGTAAGTATTAATTATAAATATGATATACACTTAGTAAAAATTAAACACTTTTAATACAAATCAGAAAACTTGTTCCCCGCTGAATAGCTAAAATGACTATGATTTTAAAATGAGTTTGGGTCTAAAAGATAATAAAACACACACCTGCTTAAATACAAGTTTAAAGAACAAAGTTAATTTTCAAAAGACGATAAAAATAATTCTCGACCAATTCACATACGAGGTCATATAGAGATAAGGATTACTCCGACCAATCACAAAGTAAGGAAAACATTTCCTTCTACCTGCTTAAAGGATCTTACCGAATCCAGCATGTTTCAGTTTGAAATTATATTTATAAAAAAAAATAATAACAATGATTCTTGACTATACTGGAATTACCTTTTGAGACCTTGTATTAGGATTAAATTAGCCTGTCTACAAAAAGGCGATTATCCTAAATTTAGGCCTAAATTCTAGGCCTAACGTAGTTATTGCACACATTTTACAGAAAAAGGTCAGTTGGAAATATATTTTGACCTGGAATTAGGCTTAAATCGCCCCGGGATACAAAAAGGATTATCCTAAATTTAGGCCTAAAGTAGTTATTTCAACACATTTTACAGAGAGAAGTCAGTTTCGTATCTGTAGGGAGTGCGGGTTGTTGTGTTTTCTCGTGATGGATTGTCAATGTATACATAGATAATAATAATAAAATAATAAAGAAAACCGAATTATTTAAAAAACTTTGAAATATTTTAGTTACAACGAGTGAATAATATAAATGTAAGTGAATAATTGTAATTTTTTAAATAAAAACTTAGAATTGATTTTAATAAATACATGTTATGTTAGCAGAGAAGAAATTATTTTGTTATTTTTAACTTATTTAACATGGCTAAATGATGATGTAAAGCAGTAAGTCAAGAGAACAAAACGTGGCATAGCTTGGTTGTAGGGGGTGCTAGGGCTGAACCTTACTTGATTTACTGATTTATTGCTTTAAGGTACGTAAAAATATATGTTTTTAATAAAATTTTCATAAAATTTAGTAAAAAGTTTATTTAAAACTTATAGTTTATAAATTTATAAACAAACGTTATTATACAGTTAATAATAAATCTTTTGTTCAAAGATAATGATTGATTTATTATATAAAGTTTTTAGAAACTTTGAAATAATTTTAGTTTTAATTGAATGAGTAAATAAATGTACGTGTTTAATTTAAACATAAAATGTTTAATAAATTATACGTTTATATGTGTAAAGTGAGTGTGCTGGGTGTTGTGTGTTTGTGTGGTGTGTGTTGTGTGTGTGTGTGTGTGTGTGTGTGTGTGTAAATCTGGTGCGGAGCGTAATAAATCTGTGTGTGATAAGTAAATCTGTTGTGAGTGTAAGTAAAATCTGGTGAGTGTAAGTAAATCTGTGTGTGAGTGTAAGTGTAAAGTAAGTGTCTATGGATAAATGTAAGTGTCATAGTGAATGTGTGTATAAGGTATCATAGTGAATGTGTTGTATAAGGTAAGTGGTGTGTGTGCTGTGGTGGTGTGTGTGTGTTGTGCGTGTGTATGTGTGTTTCTAAATAATAATAACAATAGGCCTGAAGTAAATAACACTAAATAATAATAATTTAAAAAATAAAAATAAAATAATAAAAATAATAAAAATACGTAATAAAAATAAATAAAAAAATAATAATAAAATAAATAAAAAGTATTTAAACAAAAATAATAAGGTATGAATTGTTAATAAATATATGAGTTAAAGCATTGAACGTTAAAGCAGTAAAGCAGAGAGTAAAAGCAGTAAAGCAAGAGTTAAAGCCAGTAAAGCAGTGAGTTAAAGCAGTAAAACATAGAGTTAAAGCAGGATGATTAATTATAAGCAGTAAAGCAGTAAAAACAAAAGCATACTAATCCCCCCTTTGTGTTAGGTAACACCTCTATTGATTACTGATTTACTGCTTTAGGTATGTAACGTTAATAAATATATGAGTTAAAGCAGATAAAAACTATTATAAGTTTTTAAAGCGAGTATAAAACATAGTTAAGCAGTAAAAACATTGAGTTAAAGCATAAAGCAGTATACAAGAAGCATACTAATCCCCCCTAGATGTTAGGTAACACTCTATTGATTTACTGATTTTACTGCTTTAGGGTATAATGTTAATGTTTTTTAATCAAATTTCGTACGTTTGTCGTAAAATTAATTGTTTATTTATCAGACACTTCTGTTTTTTTTCTTCTTACATTACAATTTTTTTAAAATTTATAAATTAAAAAGTATTAAGTAAAAAGTATTAAGTAAAAATAATGTTAATAAATATATGTGTTAAATAATAGGTCTGTAATGAGTTACAGTTTTAGGTTCGCGAAAATGTTTTTAATAAAAATGTTTAAGTATGAAATAAAAATGAATGACTCATAGTATATTTGAAAAGAAAATTCTTTGACATGTTTAAGTATGAAAAAAAAATGAATGATTTATAGTATATATATTTTTCATTCGCGCGGCGGGTCGCACCTGCGGGTGCGGGGCCTCCATCCTTTGCGGGGAGGGGGCTTGCTGCGGCCTGGGGGGCAGCTTATGATCTAGAGGTAGACAAAAGATGAGTCATCAAAGATGAATCATCAATATAGTTTTTAATAAAAAATGTTTAAGTATGAAATAAAAATGAATGACCAACAAAATTGAGCTTCGAGTGTGTGAGTGTAATTGTAAGTGAACCTGTGCGCTGTGAGTGTAAGTGTATATGGGCTAGTGTAAGTGTCTATGGCAAGTGTAAGTGCTTATAAGTGTTATAAAAATACTAACTCATAGTATCATAGGAAGCATTCTAGCAGATTGTAATATACACCAATCGATTCCTCATACCTTATTACCTAGGGGTAGACACCCATATTTAAGGCTATTCTAGGCTCAGGGAGGCTATAAAAAAGGCTTGAAAAAAGTGGCACTCAGTGGCACTATTGTGGCACTTCACTTGGCACTATGTGGCGCTCACTTGGCACTCATTGGCACTCACTGGCACTCATTGGCACTCATTTGGCACCCACTTGGCACTCACCTGGCACTCACTGCCACTCATCTAATACTCATAGAACACTAAAAGAACATCCCTAGGTACTTCTTACGGTGATTGGAAACCATCAAAGCCATCAAATTAGCGTGGGTCAAAATTGACCCATGGTATCTTGGCAATGTCAAGTCCGAATTACATGGTCAAACAAGGTTAAGACATCAAAAAAGGGCTAAGTCCCTAAAGAAAGGCAAAAATTTACCGTGGGTCAAAATTGACCCATGGAAGACCAAAGAGTTGGGTCATGTGTTTGTACGTGTGTATAAGTGTAAATGTAAGTGCAAAATATCTTTGGCGTGATGTGTAAGTTCATAGTGAATGTTATGTATAAGTGGGTGGGGGTGGTGTGTGTGTGTGTGTGTGTGTTGTGTGTGTGGTTGTGTGCGTGTGTGTGTGTGTGTGCGTGTAGGTGTTCCAAGTTAGGATAGATCCATACATGCGTTCAAGTTAGAACGAAATATGTGACGGGTGGGCCACGAGTGGGCAAGAAATTGGCGTGGCCAAAATTGACCCATGGTATATGGCAAGGTTAAGTTCGAAAATATCATGGTCAAACAAGGTAAAGACATTCAAAAACGGGCCAAGCCAATTAGGGTTGCCAAAAAATTCCGTGGGCCAAAAATTTGA
>JABUQX010082615.1:15000-25000 GCA_015478945.1 Trachelipus rathkii | reverse complement strand
TAATTTATTTATTAACTAGTCCAATTTATTTATTTCACTACTGTATATATATATATATATATATATATATATATATATATTATATATATATAATATATATTATTTATATATATATATATATATATATATATATATATATATATATATATATATATATATATATATAAAATGCTATCTGGCATCCTCTCTGAAATCCTGAACACGCCTTCCTCTCTCGAAGAGTTTTTATATTTTTCGTTTTAAATGTTTCGCACAGGATATTGTATATAGGAGTTAATTCATAATATACAATTTAAACTTGTAAATAAATACATTTATAACATTTACAATATTTTATAATGTATTTGATATGGATATACTTTCTCTAATTCATCTAAACCGATTTCGAAGACAAACGTGGAATCATTATTTTTATCTCGTTTGTGTAGCATTATTAGCACTGGGTGTGCGTATGAAAAAAACAAAATCTAAAATACAAAAAACTGATTTTGAACGTGACGTTACAGCGACATGAACAGGACAATATAGCATTTAGAGTTTTTTTTTGTTTAGTAAAATATCTTCCGTGCCTGTTGCGAAAGCCTCGATTCCAATTTGATAGTAATACCAACATTAAGCAAGAGAAGTTTGTTCATAGGTAACTTTATAATATATTATGATAATTATAATATATATAATATATATATAATATATATATTATATATACTATTCATAATATATATATATATGATATATATATATAATAGTATAAGATATATATATATATATATAATATATATATTACTAATATATATAAATATTTATATATAATATATATATACTATATAGAATAAGGGTGTTTCTATTAGTTCAGAGTATAATGAAGTGCCAGGGACTGCCCAATGAGTGCAAAGTGAAGTGCACATAGTGCCAGCTGAATGGCCACTTTTGTTCAAAGCCGTTTTCTAGCCTTCCTTGAGCTAGAATAGCCCTAATATGGTGTCTACCCCTATGTTTAGAAGTATGAGGATTCGATTGGTGTTATATTGACAAGTTGCTAGGAATGCTTCTAGTATGAGTTAGCATTTTCAGCATGACCAGAATTACACACACACACCACACACCAGATATCACACACCCACACACAGCTATAGTCACTTACACTCGCCCATAGACATTACGCGAACCTATAGACACTTGCACTACACACACACCACACACACGCACCACACACACCCCATTACACACCACACATAAACACACTATGTTCACTATTACAACCATACACGTATGACACTTATTACATCCATGAGACACTACACTTATGGCAACTTATAACAACCAGCCATAGACACTTACACCTACACTCACACACCAGTCACTTACACTACACCACACCCAGCCACGATTATTTTGATGTTCTTAACTTTGATGTCTCTATAATGATGTTCAGTTTTCTTTGATGACTCAGCTTTATTGATGGTTCAATCGAAGGCTCTCAACCTCCGTTACACTGCCTTAACTCATATATTTATTAACTTATTATTTGCTTTATATTTGTTTACTAATACTTTTATAATTTATTAATTTTTTAAAATTGTATAGTAAAAGAAGAAAAAAAAAATCCAGAGTGTCTGATATATAATCATTTTATTACTACAGATGTACGAAATTTTATATTAAAAACAAAAACGTTTACTAAAAAAGTAAATCAGTAAATCAATAGAGTTTACCTAACACCTAAGGGATTAGTATGCTTTTGTTTTTTACTGCCTTTACTGCCTTTAACTTTCTGCTTTATTTTTAACTTTTCTGGCTTTACTGCTTTGAACTTTTGCTGTTTTTATGTTTTTAACTTTCTGCCTTACTGCTTTAAACTTTCTGCTTTACTGGTTTAACTTTCTGCTGTACTGCTTTAACTTTCTGCTTTACTACTGTTTTAACCTTTTCTTGCTTTACTGCTTTAACTCATATTGTTTTACTTCCTTCTAACTCTCAATATATTAAATACATACGATACCTATAAAGGCACGTAAATCAAGGGTAAATCAATAGAGGTGTTACATACCCCCAAAGGGCATAGTATGCTTTTGTTTTTACTGCCTTTACTGTTGTTAAAACTCATGTTTTACTGCTTTAACTCATATGTGTTACTGGCTTTAACTTTTCATATTTATTTATTACATTACCCGTTACCTTAAAGCCAGATAAAATCAGTTAAATCAATAGAGGTGCTAACCTAGCTCAAAGGATTAGTACGCTTGTTGTTTTTATGCTTTACTGTTGTTAACTCATGTTTTTTTACTGCTTTAACTCATTGTTTTACTGCTTAACTCATATATTTTATTAACATTACATACCCTTAAACAGTAAATCAGTAAATTTCAAGAGGTGCTTACCTAGCATCAAGGAATATGTATGCTTTTTTTACTGCTTACTGCTTTAACTTTCATGTTGTTTACTTTTGTCTTTAAAAGCCTCATTAATGGTTTTGACTGGCTTTTTTTAAAAAACTCATATTAATGCATTACTCAGTCTAATGTAATAAGTTTTATTAATAATATATATATATATATAATATATATATATATATATATATATATATAATATATATATAGTATATATTATATATAAAATAATATATATATATATATATACATCTTCTTTTCAGCTTGTTTTACGATAGTTGACAAGAATTGTAGAAGAAAACGAAAATATGGCTGCAAATAATCAAAAACGTGGTCTAAAACGCACTTTCAGTGGAGATGTCGAACCTGTATCAGAAACCGTGCTCGTAGAAGTAGTCGAAGAGGTTGAATTAGGGAAGCTGTGGGTTGCTGTCTGTAGGGTGCCTATGAAAATGCGAGTCGATGCTATTTGATATGAACCTAACGGACAGAATCCGCTGTCAAACCATGCCAAAAGGTAAGTTGATGTTAAAATTATTTTATATATTATAATTATATATATATTATATAATAATAATATAGATAAATATATTATATGTATATTATATATATTTATGTAATAAATATATATATATATATATATATATATATATATATATATATATATCATCTTTATTACAGCGTAAGATGCTTAGGGTGACCGAGACGAATACCCATTCTTGTACCATGAACACTGATGGCGATGCTCTTGACATATCTACGGATAGTGATGAGGAATGGTGCGCGAAACTACTACCTGAAGTCGGGAGAGAAAGATGACTTATTTCTTATTCCCAACCATTGATAAAAGGATTTCGCCTAGAGTAAGATTTCTTTATACTTATTCTTAAGCGTTATTTATTCATAGACCGCTTATTACGAATATCTATATATATATATTATATTATATTATTATATATATATATATATATATATATATATATATATATATATATATATAATATATATATAATATATATAAAATATATATATATAATATATATATATATATATATATATAATATATACTTATAATGCTATTTCAACAGATGTGATCAATAGTTTATGGCCAGTACCCTTCTGTGTCAACAAAGTTCGGAGGTGGCCGATGCAATAGCCTGTTAAGAGAAAGCTGTTGGCTGAGCTTGAAACGGCCAGCAAGCGTCTCCAATACAGACTAAACACCGAGGCACCAAGGAATCTCCAAATACAATGAAGAGAGCCCCTCACCCATTATTCTGAACACGAAATAGTCCCAAACTCGAATCTTCGGGAGTTTACAATCTAATTATTCGATAATTACTGAGAAAAATATTGACTGAAAAATGCTGTTACATGTAATAGTATGTTTACACCAATTGTTTATGAATTTTCTTCTTTTCCAGAAAAGCAAAACAGAAAGGGAATCCAGGACGAATCGCTGATGACGGGTCGGACCTTCACGTGTTGAGGTGTTTCACGACGATGAGGAGGAGGAGGTTGATGAACCGCCTGCACCTTTCTCGACAGAGTTGTTAAAGGTAACACGTGAAGGATCTACGCGTAACTCGGGGATTATCGATAACCACCGGTTCAGAGTACGTGTCGATACAACCCAGATCTTTAACGGAATTCGCAACATTAATGACGTACTAGTAGGGGTCATTCACAGTGTGATAGAACAGGTACGAGAAGTAGTGACATATAGGGAATATACCCTCCGTGCAGGATTCCTTTTTACAGATAGGAATGGTGGGCAATTCCATATACGAATACCTCATGAAATGATTTCTCGACCAAATCTCGCCCAGTATCTGTCGGATCGTTTTCTAGAACTCTTTCAGTCTGGAGATCAAGCCATGTTGGATGATTTCATTGTAGATGTTCAGATATGTCACAATGCCGGAGGTAGGTCCAAGATTGACCCTTCTCGTCGTAAAACTTTTATTACACCCTTACAATAAAAACATTACACCGTTGGTTATAAATAACGAGAAATATGGAAATAACAACCAGTAGTAGAGGGTTCCGGCTATAGCTGCATGCTATAAACTTCATACTCATCATGTACCTAAAAAGCCAGGCCAAGCTGCGCTAAATAAAAGATTTTACTCCCATGATCTACGATGAAATAGGTATAGGAGGATCGCAAAAACAGGCGGGTTGACTTATGATGTACCACGTAAAGGCCGACGATTTACAGTAATGTAGAGGAAACATTAGGTTGCGTATATGTTTACTAAAGCATAAGCCACGGCAAACTCGAGTAATGTTTTCTAAACCCCACGAACAGAATAGGATTACCTCGCTTGTGTAATAGGATATTGATTCCGAGGAAACCCATTGATTATTTATCCTTCCTGGAAGATTCAATCAAGCATAGCTCTAGCAGACCGTAGTTCCTAAGAATTCCGATGGAACCAGTTTTTGTCATCAGGCTTAAGTTTCACAGACCATTTAATTAATCATTTACAAAACGAAGTCACTGTAATACAGTGTTGCGGACAATGCCTTAACTTATAATGTAAAGCTGCCGGGACACAACTTACGCTTTTAGCATGTGAAAATGCATTCGGGATTCTATAATGAGGAATGTTTAAACTGCATAAAACTCCACCTGCAAATACCTAACGGCTGACCTTGTTGCGGAAACGAATTTCCGTTAGCTGATAAACAGGGCCAACACCGACAGACTGCAGCACATAAATGTGGACTGTGCGACGAGAAGTATGGAGTAGAAGGTGATAATCACCAATGTTTTATGAAGAAAATCAAGGTTCCAACAGATAAAGCTTTCGCCAAGCGTAAGCCCACCTTTACCTTCTATTACGACGATCGAAAACCTAAATCATAATTGAAGCTCGTGAAGAAGGAGGGCCCGGCATAAAAACTGACATGCTTCCCTATATTCTAGTGAGTATGTTAGTATGCAATAACTGCGGGGAGAAGGAAATAGACAATTCATCACCATGTGAGACTTGCGGTACGGCTCGGACTGAAATATTCAAACTGAATCTGGAAGCAACAGAAGAGTATGAGAAGTGTCCTGTCGATCTATTTCTCAACTATATATTCAGATTTGCTGAAAAACACAAGAAGTCAAACATACTAGTTGCAGCTCATAATGGCGGTAAGTTCGACAATCAGTTTGTTTACAGCAAACTGCTTGCCCGACCTACCGTCCATTCCATATCCTCCAACCCGGTGAAACGTGGAACCAAAATTATAACTATGACAGCTAACCACAATATCCATTTTAAGGACACGTTAATGTTTATGCCCTGTGCGCTGAAAAAACTCCCTAAGTGCATGGGTATTACAGGTGAGGTTTCTAAAGGATTCTTTCCTTACCGTTTTCTTACCCTCGAGAATATAAATTACAAGGGAAAAATTCCGGCTAAGGAGGCTTTTGAGACACATCGTATGTCCAACAGTGAAAAGGATGATTTTGAACGTTGGTATCAAACATTTAACGATAAGGACTACGATATCATGAAGGAGTGTACAACCTACTGTGTCCAGGATGTTAATATTCTTCGACAATCCTTCGAGAAATTCAGGGGTATCTTTCTTAAGGACCATAAAGTTGACTGCCTACTTGATTGCTCTACCATTGCTGCATTATCATTCATGGTATATAAAATGCACTATATGCCTGAAAATACACTGGCCCATATAGGACGTACTGATGATTCAAACTACTCGTATGACGGTGTGAAATGGCTTACGTTCATGGAAATGTATAAGGGTCGGCGAATCGAACATGCGAGGAATGGTGGGGAGCGTAAATTTAAAATCAAAAACAGGTACCTAAAACCTGACGGGTACGTTGAAATTCCAACTGAAGACTACGTACCCCTTGACCTTAATGAGTTCTTATCGTCCCGCCAACTCAACGTTATATATTATTATTATGATATTTAACAGTACCACTCTCTCCTCCAGATACGAAACAGTTACCATGAAGAAGATTGTCTATTGCTCGCACACGTTGGCGGTTATGCTTATAGCATTGCAAGGAAGGCTTAGTGGGAAAGTCCATGGCGTGTCAAGGTCTTGACAGGACAGTTATCTATGCTCTATGAGACCAAGAAGCGATACAGAGTCACTAAGCGTGATGAATATATAGAATTATGGGTGTAAGCGAAGTGGACGAAAATGAAAAAAGAGTGTGAGAGTCACTGTTGTTAAACAACACGACGAAAACACGAACTGAGAAGCTTAGGAAGATATGTCCAATCAATTGGAAATGAACTTGCAAATGCGAAACTAGAGGTAGGGGAAGCCTTGTACGGTGGCCGTACAGAACCCTTCGTCTATTACTTTCCACCTACAGAAGGTGTTCAATTGAAGTACCTAGACTTCACTTCATTGTATCCTTTTGTCCAGAAAACAAAACCCTTTCCAGCAGGGACACCCACGAAACTCGTAGGTAGGGATCTTCCTACCATAGAAAAGTTCGTCCAAGAAATGAATTCCACTTATTTCGGTCTCTCGTATGTTTCGGTATTACCTCCTAAGAATCTGTACACTCCTGTTCTGCCTGCACGACATGACAATCGGCTAATATTTTCACTTTGTAGAACATGCAGCGCATGTGGCTATGAAGGCAAATGCAGACATACGGACAATCAACGTATGTTAAAAGGCGTATACTGCAGTCCAGAGTTAGAATTAGCTGTAAAGAAAGGCTATGAGATTAAAAAGATCCACGAAATATGGAAATTTACACCTTCAAACGACATCTTTGGGGAATACGTCAAAACATTCTTGAAATGGAAGACTGAGGCTTCGGGGTTACCGGATGGTATAACCGATAAAGTCTGTGAAGAATTCCTTCAATACCTGCGAGATTTCAAGGACATTGAGGGTGTAACACTTGATCCAGACAATATTAAAAGTAATCCTGGAATGCGTTATATAGCTAAACTACTCCTCAATTCATTATGGGGAAAACTAGCTCAACGTATTCCAAAGAATGAAGACATCGTATGCACGAGCTATGCACAGGTCTGGGAATTAATGAAGAGAGCTGATCTTGAGGTGAGAAATATCATTGTAGCGGATGATAAACATATAGTTGAAGTCACACACACTGCCTTCACTAATAAAACAGCAAAAGCCACGAATGTAGCTGTTGCATCCTTTACCACCGCCTACGCTAGGGTGGAACTATATAATCTCCTCGATTCTCTAGGTCAACGCGTACTTTACTGTGATACCGACAGTTGTGTTTTCACAGCCCGTAAAGGTCAATATATTCCTGATACTGGAAAATTCTTAGGAAACCTGACGGATGAAATAGGGCCTGGAGATATAGCTGATAGTTTTGTGTGCACTGGCCCTAAATCCTACGCCATTCGGATAAAGAAGAATGACTCAAGTTATGCTTACATCTTAAAAGCAAAAGGATTAACTTTGAACAAAGACACCGAACACATAGTTAATTTCCAAGGTATGGCGAAGATTAACTTCGATAAGATGATTAAGGATGTCGAAAAAACTAAGAATCGTGATTGGATGGTCTTAAACGACGACAATCACTTCTACAATATGATCAAGGATACAGACGTAACAGCATTAGCTGTTACGCAAATGATGAGTGAAGATGATGAATCTTCACTTCACAAAGATATCCATAATCTAGATGACTCAGACCAACCACATGTAATTACCGAAAACCATTACCGCGAAGTTAAGGTTCCTGATATGAAAATGCGGGCCAATAAAGTAGGGTAATGTAACTTTAATAAATGGCATAAAAAGGTTCCGCCACACTTCAAATAAACGGAATCTTGTTCTAGGTAGTGCCCGCACTGTAGCACAGGGGTATGATGGAACGTTAATTCCATTGTGTTAATTTCAATGTATAATTTTGATATATGTATATTTAATTTCAATGTATAATTTTGAAATATGTATATATTGCTAAAATAAAATATTTATTTGTATTACTCTTTCATTACCATTTTTATTTTTCTGGGTTGCCATTTATTTCTATTTTATTTATCTGTGTTGCCAATTATTGATTTTATTTATCTGGCTTGCCATTTATTGATTTTATTTTTGATTACATATATTTAAGACGTAATATGACTGTAAAGTCATTGTCGGATGTGTGTGTGTGTGATCTGTGGTGTGTGGGTAGTGAATGTGTTATTATTGTGAGTAGTGTGTGTGTGTTGTGCGTGTTGGTGCGGTGTTGTGTGGGGTGTGTGTGTGTGTGTGGAGTGTGTGTTAAATAATAGACATGCAGTAAATGGCACTAAGAATAAAATAGTAATAATAATAATTAATAAAACATGAGTTAGAGCAGTAAAACATATGAGTTAAAGCAGTAAAACATGAGTAAAGCAGTAAGCAGTAAAACAAAAAAGCATACTAATCCCACCATTGGTGTTAGGTCACACCTCTATTGATTTACTTGATTTAGCTGCTTTTAAGCGTACGTAATGTTTAATAAATATATGAGTAAAGCAGTAAAAGCATATAAGTAAAGCAGTAAAAGCAGAAAGTTTTAAAACAGTAAAACATATGAGTTAAAGCAGTAAAGGAGAAAGTTAAAAAGCAGTAAAGCGGAAAGTTAAAGCAGTAAAGCAGAAAGTTAAAACAGTTCAGTTAAAGCCAGAAAAGTTAAGCAGTAAAGCCCAGAAAGTTTTAAAAACAGTAAAACCAGAAAGTTAAAGCAAAGTAAAGCAAGAAAGTTAAGAACAAGTAAAGCAGAAGTAAAGCAGTAAAGCAGAAAAGCTAAAAGCATACTAATCCCTTAGGTGTAGGATAACACCTTCATATTGAGTTACTGATTTTACTGCGTTTAAAGGTATTGTATAAAGTTTATGTTTTATAAATATTTCGTTACAGATTGTTAGTAAATATAAAGTATTATATTATCCAACACTCGGATTTTTCTTTACATACAATTTTTTAAAATTTATAAATAAAAAAGATGAATTAAAAAGTATTAAGTAAAAAATAATGTTTAATAAATATGTTTTAAATAATAGGGCTGGAATGAGTTACAGTTTTAGGTTGCGAAAATGTTTTTAATAAAAATGTTTAAGTAGTGAATTAAAATGAAGTGACTCATAGTGATATTTGAAATAGTTAATTGATGTCATATTATCGTTTGCGCGAATATTGCGAGCTGCGGACGCACGCGGCGGGTCGGGTACAGGGCTGGAACCGCAGAGGTTCTTTGTGCGTGGTTCTTTGTTACGAATGCGCCGGACTCCGCGGAACTTGTTAAAAACGCGACGATTAAACGCGACAACGACGATGACTGCGACGATTAAACGCGACGAACGCGACGATGAATTTGCGATTCATCCCAACGAAAAAACAAAATGGCGGACGCAACGAAAAAACAACAAGGTTGGTGCCTTTAAAAAAAAAAAAAAAAAAAAAAAAAAAAAAAAAAAAAAAAAAAAAAAAAAGGTTTCTAAAAAAAAAGGGTTCTTAAAAAAGGGCAAGGCAAAAAAAAAAAAGTTAAGGTAAAAAATTCAGGTTGCCCAAAAAGGTCAAGCCCCAAAAAGGTCAAGGACAGGTAAAAATTTGGGCCAAAAAAGGTCAAGGTCAGGTAAAAATACCGTTGGTCA
>JABUQX010082615.1:0-7500 GCA_015478945.1 Trachelipus rathkii | reverse complement strand
TTTTTTAGGGTATCATTGATTAATTGCTGCTGAAATTCTAAGAAAGTTATTTAATTTTCCTCTAGCTGTTAAGTTTTTAGTTACATAGCTATGTATGCCTTTCGGTGGAGCTGGCCATTTTATTATTTATATTGTATATAGATATATTATATATAATTATAATATATATATATATATATATAGATTATATATATATATATATATATATATATAATTATATATAATATATATATTATAATATTAGTATATATATATATATAATATATTATTATATATTATCTGTATGTTGTGTATGTGTGGTGTATATGTGTGTGGTGGTGTGTGGTGTGTGTGTGTGTGTGTGTGTGTGTGTGTGGTGTAGGTTGTGTGTGTGTTTAGACTGAAGAATGACTGTGAATGAGAAAGTTGTAAGAAGAGACCCAAAGCATGAGATATGATAATAACAAGTAACTTAGATACAGACTGTGGTTTTTTAGAATAAATTCATCAAAAATATATTAATTTATTTGCATACAAGTAAAAGATGCGATATTGGTATGGATTTAATCTACTCTACTAAAGTCAGATAATAATGAATCTAATTTTTTTTATCTTTAATTTTGTTTCGCTTATTCTCATTCTGACTTTTGTTCATAGTATAGATGTAATTAAACTTACTATAATCCAATCCAGTATTATAATTGTTTGGTCATCCTGTGTGTGTGTGTGTGTGTGTGTGTGTGTGTGTGTGTGTGTGCTGTGTGTGTGTGTGTGTAGGTGTGTGTGTATGGATGTGTGTTGTGTGGTGTGTGTGTGTGTGTGTGTGTGTGTGGTAGTTTGAGTGTACAACGAGTATTTGGCGGAAAAAAGAAAAAAAAATTTTGATGCCTAAAATAAAAACAAATTTAACAATATAGCTTAGTATGTAGAAAAAGTTCTTTTTATATAATCGCAAATATTTTTGAAGGAAAATGCATAATAATTTTATAAAATTGATAATTAGTAATTCTTTCTAATGTTATAATTTTCGGAAAATCGCGTATGTGTGAGTGTACTATTTGGCGGCAAAAATTTGCCGCCAAAAGGTAAAACAAATATAACAAAGCTTCGCGTGTAACAAAAGATATTTTTTATAATCACAAATATTTTTTAATGAAAATGCCTAATGTCTTTTTTTTAATAAAAAAAAATTATTAATTGCTTTATGATCGAAAATATTTGAAAGAGGAAGTGCCAGTATCGGCCATTTGTCAAACAATTTTTATATTTACCTGACATTATATATATATATAGTATATAGTATATATATATATATAGTAATATATATAGTATCTATATATATATATATATATTATCATGAGTAGGATATATATATATATTATATATAGTATTAGGATATATATATATATATATATATATTATATATATTAATCTCCTCAGGTGGGTCAATCCCACCGGAGATGGGAAAATTTTGTAAGGAACGTCAATTTAAAGACCGACAAACCTTGACAAACAGCGTTTGAAAGTGTGCAAGTCGAAGGAAGTTTGAAAAATAGATAAAAATATTGAGTTCCACACTTTACCCTTGGAATACATTTAAGATTGAGCATAACGGTTTAGTCTGGGGTCAGAAAGTTGGAGAGAAAAAGAATGAGACTGTGAGGAAAGACGAGTGGCACGAGTTCTCCTCAGAGGAGGTAAACGACTGAAGCTTTTGGAAGAGCATTGTCCATTGTAAAAGAGAGAGAGAGAGAGAGAGAGAGAGAGAGAGAGAGAGAGAGAGAGAGAGAGAGAGAGAGAGAGAGAGTTCAGAAGAGCAGTGTCCATTACAATAGTTATGGTATAGAGAGAGTGATGCAGCAACTCGAAGGGCGGAAAGAAACTGGAGAGAAAGAGTAAGTGAGAGCAGGTGAGTTCATAAGAAGGAAAGCCCTAGACTCCACCTTATTTAGGAGAGCTGCGTGAAGGTGAACCATCCCAGATGCATGAGTTAATTGCTGTTGAATTTGGTGTGGGAACTTTCAAAATGGAAGGATTAATGAAGGATGGAATCGTCAACATAGGAGTGGAAGGTCATGAATTAACAGAGAGTAGGTCATTAAAGAAAAGTGGAAAAAGAGTTGGGGATAGGGAAGAACCCTTGGAACACGACTACGTCTAGTGCCACAGCAAAAGATTAAGGCTTTCGATATGTCTAGTGCCACAGCAAAAGATTAAGGCTTTCGATATGTCTAGTGCCACAGGAAAAGATTAAGCCTTTCGATATGTTTAGTGCCACATCAAAAGATTAAGGCTTTCGATATGTCTAGTGCCACAGAAAAAGATTAAGACATTCTATATTTCTAGTGCCACAGAAAAAAATTAGAGCTTTCGATATGTCTAGTGCCACAGAAAAAGATTAAGACTTTCGATATGTCTAGTGCCACAGAAAAAGATTAAGCGTTTCGATATGTCTACTGCCACAGCAAAAATTTATTAAGGCTTTTCTTTTCCCGAAGGGCGTTGGTTGGAGAGGGAGATATTCTTGTTCCGCAGAAAAATGATTACAGGAACAACTTGGATAGTTTATAGTAAGATAAAGTGCAATATTCATGCTGTGATAGGTTAAAATTTAACCGGTTTCGATATGTTCTAGCTGCCACAGGGCAAAAGATTAATGTCTTTCTATATGGTTCTAGTGCCACAGAAAAAGATTAAGGCTTTCGCATATGTCTAGTGCCCACAGCAAAAGATTTAAGCGCTTGATCGTAATTATCAGTGCCACAACAAAGATTAAGGCTTTCGATATGTCTAGTGCCACAGAAAAAGATTAAGGCTTTCGAAATGTCTAGTGCCACAGAAAAACATTAAGGCTTTCGATATGTCTAGTGCCAAAAAAAAGATTAAGGCTTTCTATATTTCTAGTGCCACAGAAAAAGATTAAGGCTTTCGATTTGTCTAGTGCCAAAGCAAAGGATTAAAGCTTCTGATTTGTCTATTGCCACAGCAGAGGTTTAAGGCTTTCGATATGTCTAGTGCCACAGAAAAAGATTAATGCTTTCGATTTGTCTATTGCTACAGCAAAATATTAAAGCTTTCGATATGTCCATAGTGACACAGAAAAAGAATAAGGCTTTCGAAATGTCTCGCGCCACAACAAAATATTAAGGCTTTCGATTTGTATAGTGCTACAGCAAAATATTAAGGCTTTCAATATGTCTAGTGCCTCAGCAAAAGATTAAGGCTTTCGATATGTCTAGTACCACAGCAAAAGATTAAGGCTTTCGATATGTCTAGTGCCACAGAAAAAGATTAATGCTTTCGATTTCTCTATTGCCATAACAAAATATTAAAGCTTTCGATATGTCCATAGTGACACAGAAAAAGAATAAGGTTTTCGAAATGTCTCGTGCCACTAAGAAAGATTAAGGCTTTCGATATGTCTAGTGCCACAGCAAAAGATTCACCGAAATGCAAAAGAGCAGAGGACCAAGAGTTAGACAGAAAAGAACGATCACCAATAGAGTGTTTCTTACGAAAGCCATAATGGTGATCAGATATTGTAGATTGAAAGAATTTAGATGTTTCCAATTCTTTTAACCGAAGTTAAAAGGTTGGGTGGGGAATGTCTTTTTTAAGGTACAAGCAAGGCTGGATTAGCGCACGTTCCGGGCAGGAAGGATAGGTCCAAAAATGAAATAACAAAAACGAAATAATTTATATATATATATATATATATATATATATATATATATATATATATATATATATATATATATATATATATATATATATATATATAATATATATATATATATATTATATTTAATATATGCAATCTTAACTCCCTCCTAAGGGAATTTCCTGTCTACAGTGCCTATATATTATATTATATATCATATATATTATATATACTCATTATATATATATATCATATATATATATATATATATATATATATATATATATATATATAATATATATACTATTATATATTATAGTATGTAATATATGCCCAATCTTAACTCCCTCCTAATCGGGAAATTTGCGGGCTACAGTCCTGTAGTGGTAATATGGAGTATAGGTGAGTATATATAATAGTAGTAAAGGTAGTAATGTAGTAGTAGCTGTATTATATTATGTGTATATATAATATATTCCGTAATGTATATTATATATATAGATAGTACTGTACTAGGTATATGTAGGATAATATATATTAGGGGCCATATAAGCATATTATCGCTTATGATATTTATTCTTGTAAAGGTGGACCTTGAGTGCTTTAAAGATTATACGACAGATTTTTAAAAACACACTTTAATTATTTAAAAACATTAAACAATTAAATTAGACAGCTTTCGTTAATATAACCTTTTTCGAGTCGGAATAGAGCGGAATTGGCGAAGCAAAATCTCTTTATTATTTTGTATGTAGACAGCTGATTTAGTCGGTTGTTTGGTCCAGCAGCAGAACTTTTGAATTAGAATGGTGATAGTTTCGGATGAACATTTTTTGAATTGTAGTCAATCCTGCCATCTCTCCAGGGCACCGGTATAATGGGGAAATTGTTTTATAAGAGGCAAGGTTTACCGTGATTTTTTCTTTTGGGTGCATCTTGGAATATTTCTGAATAGTTCCATGTTCATAAATGTGTAAGAGTTGTATTTGGTGGTTTTTGTTAATCGAGGATATGTTATAGCGGGGATGAGTTTTCGGGTGGTGGATTTTTCGGGATTGGGTCATGTTGTTGTTTTTCTGCGTGTAAAGGTCTATGGTTTCACACGTAATAGTGTAATGCAAGTGTGCAGGGGTACATGTTATAAAACGGAAGTGAGGATGTATTTGGATTTGATTTGCAGTGTTTTATATTACTTCTTAATTATATGAGGTAATTGTTTAATGGAGATGAGTCGTTATTGTTGAGTTGGTATATAATGGTTTTTATGTGGTGTTAGGTTAATGAGGTGTATGTGTGAGGATTATAGCATGTTATTTGTTTGATTGTTATAGGTGTGCTGTGTGTGTTTTTATATTGATGTGTATTTTTTCCTTTGCTTTTTTATAGTGGTGTTGTTGTAATATATGTAATAGGATATTTAGTTTTCAAAAATGGTATCTAGATTGTTGTTCTGTTATGTATTAACTATTATAACATACAACCTATAAAAAAGCATATGGGAAAAAATTACACAGTTCAATTATTGATATACACAACACAGACAACATAGCATAACAAGAAACATACACTCCCATACGCATCTCAATCTATTATACATTACACCATCATAAAATTCAAGCTGTGATTTACGGCTCTAAAACTACGTACGTCATCCTCATGTACAATATTTAATTACAGAAAGTCTAATACCACCCCAAATGATAAATATCCAATAACTCCATCTGATCTTGTGTGATGGATAAAATATTCCCTGCAACACTCCTGCAAACGTCTACTATTCGGCGAAACCATTAGGAGTCTTTTAGCACTGCAGTGAAAATTAACAAACAACATCTGACCTCGAAAAACTGCCTACGTGAAACTCAGCCCTAATACATTATCATCCGTTTAACAAACAAACCACCAATAATTATCAATCTTTACAATATGGACCAAACATTTAGAAAATATTCAAGATTGCAACAAAAGACAAAATCACGGAAAGCCTTTTGCCCTTTACATTTCCCCAATTATAACCACTGCCCTGGAGAGTGCAGGATTTTGACTCAATTCAAAATGAGTTCATGAAACTATCACCATTCTACAAAGATCTGCTCGCTGGACCAACCAACCGACTAATAGCTGTCTACATCCCAAAATATAAAAGAGATTTTGCTCCCATTGCTTATTCCGACTCGAAAAAGGTTATATTAACGAAAGCTTCTCTATCTTTATCTGTTTTTAATGTTTTTTTCGTTAAATTAATTAAGAGTGTGTTTTTAAAAATCTGTCGTAATAATCCTTAAAGCAACTCAGGGTCCAGCCTTTTCAAGATGATAATATGATATCAAATATGGTATATATATATATATATATAGTTCTATATATATATATTATATATAGTTTTTGAGTGTATTTTTGTCCCGGCCGAGCTGTTTTTTGTTGGGTTTTTATATTTTGTGAGATATGTATTGATACTCCCTGATTAGGTATATGGTGAGTGAAGGTGGAGTGTATATTCTATATTAGCTTATAGTCTGTATTATATATATACTGTAGTATATAACTATAAGATATATAGATGTCGTATATGTAATATATACTCACTGTGTTATTAATATTAGGTTATTATAATATATTAAGTTCACTTTAGTTATCATATGTAGTGTGATAGTTATTTAGTAATATATCTACTTATAATATTGATTTATACCAGTTCGGGTTTAGGATGGGATATATTAGTATATAAAATATATATGAGTAATACTATGTAAATCATATAGTGTATGTGGGGCTTTTATAGTAAATATAGATAGTAGGTTATATTATATATATAATTTATATAGGATATATAATATATATATATCTATATTATATATATAATATATATACCGGATAAAACGATATATGTATTGGTATATATATATATATTATTATTATATATAGATATTACATTATATTATATTATATTACATATATATATATTATATATATTGATATAGTGGTCGATAAGTGAGTATTAGGGTTATAGTTCCTGTTAATTATTGAGTATATTATTTTTGTTATGAAGTGTTATTTAGATTAATAAATGAGTGGGGTGTTATAGTTGTGATGTAGAGATAGTATATTTCAATACTTCATACTAATTTTTCATTTTATTATTTATGTGTATATCAGTGTAGTTATAATGTTTTTATGTCATGATATTTAGGGTGGAGGAATAGCTATGAAGAGTATAATGATATCTATAAGTTATAGCAGCATATTTAGTAATTACAGTGATTATGCTTGCTAGGTATAAGGGACTGATGAGGTATACTATACTGGTATATATATATATATACTATATATATATATATATATATTATATATATATATATATATATATATATATATATAAAATATATATAATATTATATATATATATATATATATAAATATATATATATAATGATAAAACCCTCAGGAAAAACTGCTGACTCATATATGCAAATTAGAATTAGAGATGCAGTCAAAAATCGGAAAATCTCTCAAAATTTTCTGTATTTCAATTTCTTGCTTTCGCCAACACCAAAGAAGAACGAGAGAAGACTTTTCATGAATGTAATCTTTTCCTCATAAGAAATGTGTAAAAGAAAATTTAAAAGTATAAGATCACTAGATCAAAAAAAAAAAGTTATATATATATATATATATATATATATTATACAGGGCTGCAGTATATATATGATATATATATATTAGTATATATATATATATATATATATTATATATATTATAGATTATATATATATATTATATATATATATATATATATATATTATATATATATATATATATAGATTATATAGCATATTTATATTATAGCCATATATATGTAA